>JANBSE010000222.1:0-14636 GCA_027578475.1 Coemansia sp. RSA 2607
CGCACCAGGTCAGATGTGACAATGTCCAGCCAGAACACATGGCGCTGCGCTGCGCCAGCCGCCACCACTACCGCCGACGGCTGCTCGCCAGCCGTGTGCGCCGTCGACCCGACGAGCCGCACATCCAGGCCACCAGCAGTCTCTGGCGTACGCAGCGCCACGTGCTCGATGCAAAGATCCCACGGCCCAGTATTACGAATACTAACCAGCAGCGGACGGCGGAAGCAATGCGTCTCCTGATCGAAAACAACGTCTGAAGAAGACGATGTGTGTACATGGTGTGCCGGCACGTGGGCCGCCAAGGGCTCAACATGCACGTGCAGCGGCCGTACCACAGGCAGCAAAGCGTGAGCCGCCGTCTCACCGGCCCACTCACCCGCAGGGTCAAAAGCGTACTGCGCTTTGCACCGCACAGCCACCACGGTATTCTGCGCACGGCGGCCCACAGCAGCCGACAAGAGCGGCTCCGGCAAACACACATACACCGTGCGATCCACCGCCTGCCCCACGGGGACGCCCTCCGGCAGCTCCACCACAACCTCGGATGAACGGTCTGTTACGCCAGACTCACGCGTCAGGCTGACCCACGGCCTGCCGCCCAGCGCAGCAGCCGAGTCAGCTACGGCGACAGCATCCCCTGCGCGCTGTTCGTCCAGCAACCCCCTGTCAGCGCGCTCCGCCACATCCACCTCCACCTGCACACGCACGCTAACCCTCGCCAGCGCCCTCTCGCCGTGCGTATTCCGCACGCGCACGCACACAGCAAACGCCTCACCACGCAACACCGCCTGCTGCTGCTCCTGCACGCCGGGCAAACTAACGCTCACGGGTGACGGTTTCGTCTCATCCACACACACTACACGACAACGACTGTACGCCGAAAACAAAGGCTCCTCCCGGGCCCCCTGTGTCAACGGAGGCTGATCGGTCACAGTGCGACAGGTCAACGGCGGCGAGGGCAGATGCGTCCACTGTGCAGACCGACGGGCGTCGTCAGAGGACACGCAGAGCCACCGCAGGTCGCGCGGCAGCGATGCGGAGGGTCCCGTCACGTGCAGCGCCCTCCGTAGCGCCACATCGCCGGCAGCAGCCACGTCAGCGCGCACTGCCAGACGGTTGGCGGCGCCCAGCACGCCGTCGAGCATGCGCTGCACGCCGCAGCGTGCCAGCAACAGCGCCTCCATGGCGTTCAGCGCACCGTCTGCGTCCGCCGGCACAGTAGCAGCGGTAGCAGCGACGGCAGCTGTAGCGGTGGGCAACGATGCAGTCGCAGCGCACGTCGGCCAGCGCAAACGCACGCTGCCCAAGGAGAGCACCACGGCCTCAATGGCCAGCAACCCGCACGCGGCGTCAAGCTGCACAGAGCCCTCAACCACAGTCACGCAGGGCCGCAATCGCAGGTCGCACGCCCTTTGGCGCTGCAAATCAACGTAGCACACGGACCCCGTGGCTCCGTCCTCTATATTTATTTCAGCGGGCTGCACGCTCGCGTCGTGGGCCACACGCACGTTGTGCCGTGCGTCGCTGAACTCGACCAGCAGCTCGCAAGCAGCAGCAGCATCAGCTGGTAAGGATACGGGCAGTGCGGTGCAGTCCAGGGCCAACTGGAACGCCATGCGGCCCGTTGGCCCGACCCGCCAATGCCGCCAGTGTGCGTGGCACGTGATGGGCGAGTACACCTGCCACATATCGACCTCCACCTGCTCGGCACTCGGCAAGGCAAACGTCAGCGCCAGGTGCTCAGCCGTCCGCCGTCTCTCGTCCTCACAAGCCACCAAAGCAGGCGACAAAAGCTCGATCCTCGCCCGGACAGACGCCGCAGAATCCCCCAGGGCGTCAGCGCAGCGCACAACGCCCTGCAACGCATGCTGCGTCAGCACCGTCCACCCGTGGTACCGCACACGCGCAACCACCACGTGCAAAACCCGCAGCGCCTCCGCGTGCATCCCCAGCTCCGCATACGCCTCGGCCAGATCGCCCGCCAACGCCAAGCACCCACGCGCACGGTCGCCCAGAGAAACACCGCCGCGCAGGAGCTGCTCAAGCTTGGTGGTGTCTGGCTGCAAAGGCGTGTGGTATATGTCACGTGCGGCGTCTAACGCCGAAGCGCCACCAGTGCACGACAGCGCGTCGGCCAGCAGACGCAGCGCCTGCGAGCGTACTGCGACGACTACGTCGGTGTCAGCGGAGGAAGCGGCGGACAGGGCGCGTGCGTGGTGCAGCGAGGCCTGCGACGCGGCGTGCAGAAGTGGCGCAGGAGTGGGCGGCCACATCCACGGAGCATGCGCAGCGTCAGCAGCCGCCGTAGCAGCCGTAGCAGCCGTAGCGTGCGTCGCAGGCGCTTCCGCCACGGCGTAGATGCCGCCCAGCGCCTGGTCGAACGCAAACCCAGCGAACGCCGCGCTGCCCGCCCGCCTCCTGCCACCGCCAGCACCCAGGGGCGTAACCTGCGGCCCCGGGGCTTCCGACGCCATCGCCAACGTTTTCAATGACACCGGCTGGCGCAAACCACCGACCAGGGCGCCGACCGCCGACGCACCACCGGGCGAAGCCAACGACGCCTGCGTGCAGCTCGCCGCCGCCGCAGCGAAATCCACGCCATCCGCGCCCGCCAGGCGCTTCACCGCCGCCTGCATCGCGTACTGCCGCGCCACGGCGCTCCAGAAACCCACGCCGTCGCCCGAAAGCAGCAACGCCAGCGCCACCACGTGCTCCGCACACTGCCGCCCCGCCAGCGCCAAACACGCGTCGTATGCGCCGGCCGCAGCCAAAAACACACGTGCGGTGTTCTGCGTACTGCCGCCACTGTTGTTGAGGATAAGGGATGGTCGCCCGCGCACGTCCACTACGCCGTAGTGCCCGCCCAGCGGCCACCACTTTTGCTGCTGCTGCTGCTGCTGCGCCGATGATGAAGGGGAATTAAAGTCGAGCGGCAGGATCAAATCAACGCCAGAGGTTTCCGACCCCAGCGCCACGAAGCACACCGACTCGGATGTGCCGCGCTTTCGCCGCTGACGCTCAATCTCCATCAGCCGCACGGTAGCCGTGTTCCACTCGCCCGAGTGCACCGACGAGACCAGCGGATCCAGCGACCCGTTGCCGCCAGCCACACGCGCAGCCACTGGCGACATCGGAGACACCGGTGTGCTGCCCGCAGGACTCACCAAAAGCCGCCCGCTCGACCGGCTGACCGGCGTCGGCACCGCGCCCTGCGCCGCCCCGCCGCCAAACGCATACGCCCATCCGCCGCCCGCCTGCTGCTTCTCTGCCCGCCGCTTGGCTGCCGCCTCCATCGACCGGTACACCCACCCGCGCACCAGCCGCACGTGCACGGCCTCCAGCAACTCCCACACAGCCTCGTCACCTGCTGTCTCACGCACGTGCAGCGCATCTCCGCCAGCACCCTCCACAAGGCCACCTATACGCGGCCTCAGCCACCCGTCTCCGGGATCATACGCGCCACCGACGATCTCGCCCAAATAAGCCATGAGCTGCGTGTACGCGATCCACAGCGCGCGCTGCGCCGTGTCGCGGTCGCCGGCTGCTTCGGCGAACACCGCCGCCTTGTAATGATACCGCGCCAGCCACGCACGCACCGCCATATACCGGGTAAACCTCGCCACCAGGGCATCGTCCTGCACCACCGCAGCCACACACAGCTCCCCGGACGCATCACGGTGCTCCATGAACGCCCTGACGCCGCCCGGCGACTCTGGACGCCGGGGCAGCGGCATCGCCGGCAGCTGCGCGATCTTTGCCTGCGTGCGCGCAAACGCATCGGCGTAGTACGCCGCCGCTCGGCCGTACGCTTGGCGCTCCAGCGTTTGCACAAACACTTGGAACTGCTGCGCCGAGCCCGGGTAGCACACTGCCAGCTGCGATGCCTCTACGCCGCCCAGCTGCCCCACCGAGGTGAGCCGCGCGTCCGTCGCACGCTCGTCTGTCTGCGCCGCCCGGCTGACGATAACCACCGCCGTGTACGTCAGCCCCATTGATGCTGCGCACACCCGCGTGCGCGCTATTTCGGCCCCCAACGCTGCGTCCGCTGCGTCGCTGGGCTGTGGCCCCGTGGCCAGGGCGTGCAGCGAGATGAGCGTCGCCGGCCGCCGCCGCTGCTGCTTCGTCAGCCACCGAGGCGACAGTATGCTGCCGTCGAAATCTGCGTCACGTGGTGATAAACCAGAGTCCTCGGCCGCCTTGCCGCTGCCCGAGGGTGCAAACGCTCGCCGTCTGGGCACGTCGTCGATACTGCCGAACGACACCGTGTGCCATCGTGGCGCTTGCCCAATCGCTGCGTCCCACACGACGCCCTGGTTGCTGTCACCGCCGCCCCGGAAGTACTTTAGAATCGATCGGCCCACTTGCCGCGCGTACGGCGTCAGCGAACTCGATGTTTCAGTGTCGTTGTCGGACGCCTGCGGGCTGTTGAGCACGCCCAGCACTGGGTAGAAATGCTGCACGAAGGGATTCGCTCCCAGCACCTCGTTTGGATCGCTTAAATTCCGTGCTTCAGTCTCAGCCATGCGATGTAAGAAAATGTATTGAGATGCTACTGACTAGAAATTAGAAAATAAAAGTTGACGAGCACAGTAGAAATGAAAAGCGACGTTTTCAAGGCTCAAGGGTGATCGGAATATCCCACACAGTTTGTGATGGCAAGTATAAAATCAAATCACACACAGTCAATCTCAGACATATTGATGCTAACCTTCAATGCGCTTGGTGCGGTATAACAAGTCTGGCTTCAGTTACATGTATATGTCACGCGCAGAGCTTACACTGTTTAAAAAAGGAAAATTATCTGCTAAATGAACGCAATACATCAATTATCCAAGCTACCTACTTGTCACCTCTTTACACAGCTTTACATTTGTAAACGAATAAACGACGCTAATGGATTGCCTCTGCTTTCTTTTGATAAATAAGGCATGCGTCAAAAATTTTTATATACATTTACTGTTTAATAAATAAAACCGGTTTATTTTCTTTTTAAGTTAGCAGCTAGTTTGCATAGGGCATCGTAACGCAGCCTAAAACCACTGTCAATAATAATTCAAAGAATTCTAAACCTAATAAAACTCTTTATAAAAATATATAGGCTCAACAATTAAAAAAAAATTATTATCCGCTTAAAAGTTTGGTGTGGAATCCTTTAACAAAAATAATTCTTTTTTATAAAAACCCATGCAAACCGTCATTTGATAAGATTGCAACCTTTTGTAATAACTTCTTTTAATATAGTTTATTTCTTTGTTTAAAAGTAAAACATTATATAAAGCTTAAGTAAAAGCTGTTAAACTTTTAAACAAAACTCTTTGTTTTTTAAATTATATATAAATAAGATAGTAGACACCTTTGTTAATTTTATTTTCTTGTATTTAAAATAATATATATACACTTACTAATGAATAGTCTGACAACATTTTCTGACCAAAGAGATGAAATAACGCAAACTGTGCTAAATTATTTTTATTGGCGAATAAATTTTGCATCACATAGGGATGCAGTATTATTAGCATGTGCTAAATTTGAATATCCACAAAAGTGGGAGAATATAATTATAAGAAAAATAGCTAATCTTTTTTTTACTAGTCATATTATAACTGATTCAGTTATGACATATGAGGATGTTGCTAAATTTATAACTGATATGAACATTCCAGCGGAAACAGTTAAAAATGTTTTAGTTGGCGATATTTGGACTAACCCTATTGCAACTAATGATTAAAAAGCTAGTTTTACTTCTGAAGTACTTAAAGGGTGTGGTTTAAAAAGTGATGGAATAAGTTTGGTTCATTTTTTAAATAAAATACAGCCATATATAGATCAATTTTCATCAAAAAGTCAAGTTAACTACTTCCTTTATTGTATTTTATATTTAAGTGACGATGTATTTCTAATTTTATTAGAAAACTATAAGAACGTTCATGAAAATAACAACTTAAATGCATACCCGCAATAAAAAATGATTATCGTTCAATAAAAAAGATATATTTTATGTTATCTTTTCTCTCAAAAGTACACAGCAACTGACATTGTTGCTTAGTGGTTCTGGATGAGTGAACATATTAACTTTAGAAGCAATAAGATAATATATAATTTGGAACTGTATTTTTTAACCAAGGTTCCGTGCTTTTGGAGGGCGCGAGACTTGGGTATTTAAGGGTTGATAAAACATATATGTGTCATGACTGCTTATCAGGAAACACTTTTTGTGTGTTGTGTGTGTCATTGTGTCTGATCGTGAATGCCCTTTGTGAATATGGCGTTCTGATTACACATGTAAATCACAACATCAGAAGGGGAGCGTAAGCCATTGTAATAGATACCTTCTTTATTTATCTTCCGTTTCTGGATGCTGCAAACCGGTTTTGTTTCTGTCGGCTCCTCCGGGTCCCCAAGGGGCAGGGCTAAATTGGGGGCAGGGCAACACTAAAATTTTTTAGTTGTATTATAAATAAAAAAAATTTTAAATATTGTTTTGCAAAAAAAGTGATATTCCTCAAACTATTCGCCAGCCCTGACTCTCATATCATTAAAAAACATTCATTAAACCTGTTTTAAATTTAGTTTTACAAATTATTGTATAATAAGAAAAGATGGTTTTATAGGTTTAAATGTAAGCATTTTAAAAAACCTTTACATGCTAGTATGTAAACTTTTTTAGAAAAATAATTGATTGACTTTTTTAGAAAAATAATTGATTGACTTTTTTCTTTTAAATATTTTTAGTTCAATTATTTATCTTTGTCTGAATATTTCTACATATTATATTTTATATTAAACGTATTTTGTATAAGTGTAAGATTGCATTGTATTGTCTAATTACAATAAAAAAATTAAGCTAATATTATACAAATGTAGTATTGTATGTTTCTACGCTTCAAAAGATTTTTTTATAAAGTATGTTAACATTTTTTATTATAATAAATGGTTTTCTCTTTGATTTAAATTATTGTATTTTTTAAAAAATTATTAATTATAATAATATAAAAGCATACTATCATGTTTTTTGCATATATAAATAAAATTGTAGGTAGCATTTTTTTCAAATATTTTGATTATACATATTTATGAAGAATAACGTAGAATTTTATAATTTTAAAATTTTGTTGACGGATATCGATAAGATATATTTAAAAAAATATCAAATCAAACAAATTATCAAGTTGTTTTAAGAAATTATTTGCATAATGAAACTAATCTGAATTGGTTTATAAAATTTATGAATGACAAATTATTGTCTAATAGTACAAATACTGTAAAGAATAAATAATATAGATACAACAATTTATGTTATTGCTAAATATATAACTTGGTTTAATTTTCATCCAGAATATGTAAGTGATTGTTTAATTAAAAGTATAATAAACAATTCAAGCACAACTGTAATCAATAAAAAATACTATTGGTTCAGTTTTAAAAGGATGCGGATACAATGAATTTGATTTTTATTTGCTAAAATATTTTAAAGAAATTATTAAAGATATTGACAATATCAATTTAATAGATTATCAAAATAAACTATATATTATTAAACAAGATATTATAGAATTAATTATTTAAGATTTTAAGAGCATAACAAATTTATTTCAAAAAGAATACTACCTAAAAAGCACGGTAGATATAGTTATATACAGTGGCAACAAAAAGTGTATCAATGTTTTTCACTTTTGACTTTGAAGAGTAATATCGCAGCAAGTACTCAAGTTTAAAAGATGTGGCTTATTTTATTTGAAAGCCCTATTGTGTGAGTAGAATTTTTAAATAAAATCACGTGTGTAACTTTGCTAAGTGCAAAGTTATGGGCATTTGAAAATGACCTAAACATTGATACACTTTTTCCTGCTGTTTTAAAAATAATAAGTTTAATAAATTTAAATTATTTAATCCCACATTAGGTGCCCTTTGTTAAAACTAATTTGTATTAAACAATTAGGCCCATTGCCTGTTACTATTTGACATTTATTCATAGTGATTGTGTATTATGTTTCCATATTTTTTACCCAGTGTTTATTCACACCAATAGGCAGTCACATATCATAGCAGTGGCAAAAAATCTTGACTACAACTCACATGTCACTAGTAATTTTTAATTCTAGAGATTGTGCAGGCTATCTTCCAATCTTAAATGACTGCTCAGTTTGCCATTCCAGAGGTAATTTTGTGCTATGCTTGTTGTTACAATTCTGAAAATCAGCATTTAATTAATTGTAATTTTATAATCAGTTAATTAAAAATTAAGATCACACTAGAGATTGTTTAGCTGGTGATGCTGGTTGTGTATGTTTTTGTTTTGGTTTATTTAATCACTTCTCTCAACAGTGACGCAGATTTAAAGTTTAATGTTTTTATCTTTAAACATTTCTGTTATTCAAACATAGCACTATTTTGTTTCCACAGCATCATTTTTCCAGCTGTAAATTAGTATATTTATACCAATCAAATTAATACTAGCATGTTATAATCACAAAACACATTTTCAGTTGACTAGAGTGCATTCTTTATTGACATTTGCTTAGTCAAAATTTTCACTCATATTTATTCTAAAAGGCTTACAATTCTTAGCATATAAAAAATTGTGTCTTATTTCAAGATTCACAGAACCTTAAAGCTTCTTCTCAAGCAATTTGGTAACATTTGCTGGTGTTTTCATTTTTCCAGCTATTAAAATATGATTGCATGTTAGCCTACCCCACACAATAATCTTTGGTTGGTAGCCTAGTTTTGCAATGACGTTCTTGGAAAACAATCAGATATCAAGATAATATACTGTGGCTATACTTAGGTTAAGTTTTGTTATGATTTTTCAGGAGCTACCACCACTGTAGTATTGCCAAGTGATACATTTCTTATTTTATTTTTATGTTAGATACATGATTAGATAAATAGGTCAAAGTGCAATAAATTAGTAATGGTAAATGCAGAGTATGTAGGGTTATAAAATAAAAATTTGTTAATTAGACTTCTGCTTGTTTATTAAATTAAAGAAACAACTCGTATTTTTTTCTAAAGTAGCAGGAAAAAGTGTATCAATGCACACTTTATTGTTAACTACCCATAATTTTCTTGTCAGTTAAGCTAAACATGTAAGTCTATTTGCTAAGTATACAAGAACAATAAGGCTTTCATATAAAATTAGTCTTCTGTTACAAAATTGTCAACTAGCAGAGATATTTTTTTTTAGTCAAATGTCAAAAAAATTGCTACACTTTTCCTGCCACTGTAGGTTCTGCAACTCTCGTTCCCTAATGACCCCTTTGTATTGACATCTTTCACCCGGACAGCTACTGCACCACCAACACCATTGTTGTGCAGTATAGTGTCTCGGATCCCTGCCAAGCCTCACACAGATAATCAGCCACCACACTATGGCTTGCTTGAGCCACTATCTGACAAGTCGAGTGCATGTCAAATATAGGTATGCCTATTATTAAAGTGCCTCTCTACTCTCCTGACCTTGTACCATGCGACTTTTGGCTTTTCCCAAGGATCTTGAACAGGCTGTGTGGCAAGAAAGTTGCCAATCATGATTAGGTAAAACAGGATGGAAACATAAGCTTAATAGTTGCCAATTGATGACTTTTATAGTATTTTAATGCGTGGTTTAAACTTTTCCAGATAATGCTTCAAAAGGGGGTGGTAACTATTATTAAATTAAAATAGTTTATAAAAAAATTAGCAACATTCTGAAAAACTTGTATCCGTTAAAAAATTTAGATGCTTCTTTTTACAGAGACAGAATCTTTTTAAAAAAATTTATTTTTTGACAAGACTACAGTTTTTTTATAAAAGAATTATTTGTTTAATAAATTGAACCTTTGTATTTTATTATGTAAAAAACCAACAAAATTTTTATAATGTGTTATTCTTAGTTGTATTTTAATTTAATAGAAAACGCTACGATGTTTATCATTTCTTTTCTTTAATAATATTTAATTTATTTATTTTTAAAAATACAAGATGCTTATAGACTTACTAGAACCCCCGTCAGATTTATTACTTTATTATTTTCAATGCAGAAATAAAAACAAAACACATAGGCAGGCTTGCTACGACACTTGCAGATTTTTTCAAATGAATATAAAATACGATTTTACAATAATGAACGATCTTATATTATATTTTAAACAAAATAATATATATAATAATAAGGGTTGGACAAATTATGATATTGTACACTATTTACTTGGACTGTGCATTGATAAATATAATGTCCTTGTATCTATTAGGGAATCTATAAAGGTTGACATAATTTTCTGTAATAACAATTTATCTGATTATATTTGTAAAGAACTAGAAACCAACAGTTTAAAAGATTTAAGTTATAATGTTAGTGTATATCAAAGTAGTAACAATAATGTTAACAGCTTTATTTTAAATTGTATAAACAATGTTTTAGATAACATTAAAAAAATTGATAAATATATAAGTGAAGATAAGCAAAATGAAATAATTAATAAATATGATAGTAACGATATGGAAGATAAAATAATAAAAAATATAATTATTCATAAAAGAGAAGGACAAAATAGTTGCATTTTACTTTTAATATTAAAGTATATTACAGAAAAACACAACGATTACAAATTATACAAAGAAATCGAATATGTTTGTGAAGCACAAATAAATTATTTTTAGAATTAATTAAACATTATTGTAGTCAAACAAAAAGTGATAGTAATTTACCTGCATCAGTAAGTCATAATAATTTTTGCAGTGAGTATGAAATAACAGAGTATATTAAAAAACTAAAATAAATTATGATCAGGATATGAATTCTAGTTTTATTAGCAAAGCACAAATTAATTGCGCTGTAAATAAAAATATTGTTGAATTGGATTCAACAGTTAACTTCGTAAATCCAAATAGAGATTCTATTCAATTTACTACTAATCAAATAATCCAAATTCTGGAGTTCGAGAAAAAAGGAATATATTTTTGAAACATAACGTGTTAGTTAGCAAGCAATAATTTATATAATTAAGTTTTAGTATTATCGATAACATATTTTCAAGAATCAAGATATTTTACAAAAATAGTTTACAATATGTATCAAATATGCCAAAGGTAAAAGTAAAAAAGATATGATGAGGTGAGTGACTTGAGAAGTATACAGTGCTTAAAAAAATTTTTTGTTAAAATTACTTAAAACTTCACTTATTTAATTTTTTGTTTAACTGTTAGCATCACGTTGTTATATTTTAAGCGTGCATTAAAGTTTCTGAGTCAGAAGATATTGGCATCGACTTCCCAAGCCCTTTTTCTAGTCTCATACCTATCAATCGCTTTTTCGCGAAAACTGCCATTGATTATAAAATCAACTAAACTTTGTATAAATATAGTTTGTTAATATTTATTTGAATGAGTATTGAGACAAATAACTTTAATTAACTGTTTTCTTAAAATTCTGTGAGACAAATTTACCCTGGCAACAAGAATGTATTAAATATTATCATTTGATTTTGGAAAATAATACCTCAGCTGGTCAATTAGGTAGAAACAAGAGGCCAATATTATTTGAAAGCCCTATTGTGATTATACATAATTTGAATAACATTGTGCATGTAGCTTTGCTTAAAATTTATGAGCATTAGAAAATGACTAATGCATTTATGTAAATTTTAAGTTTATTGAAAATAAAAAATTCTTAATAAAATATACCAAACTATAGTTATCCCCATTAGTTTGCTAACTTTTGCTGCTTGTATCTTTACTTTTTTGGTGTTTAATTTTTTATTAAGGACCTCTTCAGCACTGTTAGTAAGAACAGCACTTTACAGTGCCTTAGTGGTGTCAGTAGTTACAGAATATTTGTTGAGAGTCTTTTCCTACACATTGCTACAGTGCAATTTGTCAATATAGACTAGCATTTAAGACATGCTCCTGCAAAAAAACAGGCTGTCATTCAAAGTTAATTGAGTGGGTCAGGCAGCACTTTGATTATTATTTAATGGTTGGTGACAAGGAAACCAACATAAATGCAATGAAATTGTTTGAGGAGAAGCTTAAAGTGTGTGTGAATGATGAAATAATACATAAAGTTTTTTGTGCACACAATTTGAGTTTAAAATGTAATTGCACATGCTTGGTCAAAAGCAAGAATGTACATCTCAACCCAATACTAAGCTTGTACATGCTATTTCTAACAAGTTTGCCTTAATAGTATTCAAGCATCAGGCAGCAAATAAACTAGTTGAAGATGTACTGATAAGACAGATTTATCTTACACAATTTTCAACCATTAATAAAAGCACTTTAGTCTTGTTTCTTTAATATTAACAACAAATAGCAGCTGCACAAGATTGTAATTAAAAATAAACATTTTTAGGTAGCTATTCAATTAAAAATTTAATATTTCTTAATATCTACTCACGCTTATGAGTGCAATTAACATGACTGAACATGTTTAGCTGATTGGGTGGTTTTGAGCTCAGAAACTAGAGACACTGTATGACAAAATTTTGTTATTTTTGTATAATTCAATGTTTTAATTGTACAAAGTAATTAATTAATACAGTTAATCATTTTGTAAAATGTAAAAAAGCCAACAAATTAAAAATGACTGCTTGTAAGTTCAAAGCAAAATCTTTTAAACAAACATTTTAATATAAAAGTAAGCATTTTTAACATGATTGGTGGCACCCGTCTTTTTTATTCTTTATTGTTCTCATAAAAGTACATATATTAAAGTGCTTACTAAAAGCGACAATTCTTAACAGCACACATGTTTTTTATCTTAATTAAGAAAATATAGCAAACCCTCAACGTATTATTTTTTTTGTTTCTGAAAACATCTAAATTATACTTACCCATGGCAAACGGCGAGGTAATCGTAGACAGACCTGATATTTTTAAGTTATGGATGTTACATTATTTAAATAACAGACAAGCAGGTCAAATACACAAAAAAGCTTTGAGAAACGCCTGCATTGTCTATAATTTTAAAGGTAATTGGGAGGAAACACTAGTGTCTGAAATAATTATTTATTACCAAAATAATCAAAACAATTGGACTTATAATAAGATTGCTCAAAATTTGATGAAGTTAGATATTAATCCAAAGGTTGTTGCAGAATGTATAATCGATGGAATACTTGTTAACTCTTATATAAGAAATGATGTGAAATTGAGTTTTATTAGCATTACATTATATGAATGTGGTTATGATGAGTGTGAGTTTTATATACAAAAATATCTTAAAGTAGTATTTAGAAATAGAAACAACATTCCTTGGAAAGATATAAGAAGATACATAAAAGCTATAGAGGAATACAAACAGCAATTAAGCGATGAAAATTTTAATATTTTATATAAAAGAATAGTGGAAAAAATTAATCAAATTTCATTTGCTATATTTTCAAAAATACCAGAAACACCTCAACAAAATGTACACATTCTTATAACTTATATTTTAGAAACTAACAGTCACAATTTAGATATTATAAAGGCATTTATACTGGAAGAAACTACACAAAATCATGAATTTATGATGACAAGCATAATGGAAAGAACAATCAACGAGCAAGATGACACAGTTAGCGACAAAGAATAAATTCAAATTTGCATAATTAATTTAGCAATTATGTTAGCAACAAGTTATTTATTGCTTTTAATATTTTTTTATAAAATATAACATTTAACTCCATTATGTTTATTTTTGAAACAAATTTAAACAAGGTATAATAGAAGGAGTAGCCTACAACAAAAATAATAAATACGTAATATCTAATGCTAAAAATACCCAACGTACACACTGAAGAAGCATGTCGTGTATTCTTCAGAGAAACTTGATAAGGGCATATTTAATTAAAATACAGTAAAATTTTTACTAACTAAAATGGGGCCTTGACTCTTTTCTTGAGTTGACATCTGTGCTTTATCTGATTTTCTGACACACATATTTGCTAATGACTAATTTTACTTTACCATATACTATCTACTTTTTTTTTCAGTGGTTTAATGGTTAAAACAGCACTGCTTTTTTCTGTATATAATATTAAAATAAATTTATAAAACATTTGTAAAATTTAAAGACTCTAACTTTTAACCACAGTAATTCTGATGATGGACAAGATATAACGGGTGGAAAGAATCCAACAAACGCACTTTCACGTGAATAAAGAAATGTATGCAACGCCATACGACTAACAAATACAGAAAAAATTAAGCAACTATTCAAGAGTTCCTGTCGTTCATGCCGTTGATGCCGACGCCGAAGCCGACCCACCTGCGCCCGGAACGTTTTGCTCCGATGCAGGGTCGCTGAGCACAGCACTGACAATATTGTTTATCCGGGGATATGTCGCCTTCTCGTCGAGCTGTTCCTGTGTCCATGCTAGCAGCTGCAGCAGCGCGGGCAGCTTGGGCTCGCGCGGCTGACTGTGAGCAGCAAGTAGCGCTGCATTCAGCTCGTTTGCAGTCTTCTGTCTGTGTGCAAAATCCAGCAGCCCGCCAACAGCCACCCCATTGCTGCCACCCCCACCAAAGTCAAACGCCAGCAGTGCCATGGTCTTCTCCAGCTCGCGCAGTAGCTCTGGGTGTTCCTCACCGTGCGGTGCCAGCTCCTCTTGTGCAAACTCGAGTGCCTCCTCTGCACGACCAAGTCGGATAAGCTCAATCAGATGCTGCTGCTG
>JANBSE010000223.1:0-14635 GCA_027578475.1 Coemansia sp. RSA 2607
ACCTCGTCGATGTCCTTTTCGACGCCTGTGCGCCATTCGGTTACTTTGTTCTTGTAGCAGGCTACTTCGAAGCGCTTGCCGCCCTTGCGCAGGCGCACGATGGACACGTTTGTCAGGCGGATTTTGGTGACTGGTTGGAAGATTTTGCCGCCGGCCATTTGTA
Source organism: Coemansia sp. RSA 2607 (assembly GCA_027578475.1). Lineage (NCBI taxonomy): Eukaryota > Fungi > Kickxellomycota > Kickxellomycetes > Kickxellales > Kickxellaceae > Coemansia > Coemansia sp. RSA 2607. The sequence goes on from JANBSE010000223.1 coordinate 164, forward strand.
AGGGGAATTTGAAAGAAAAGATTCTTTGATATAAAAACTGGAGATGTGTAAAAAAGGGTGGATCAGCTGCGGTCATCAACTCGTACGCAAACGGGAATTTGTATTATGGTTGCAGATACACAGCCCTCGTCAAGGTTAATCTGAGTGTAGCATTTATGTGCAGAAAGAAATCTTATTAAACAACATATGATATCGTTAATTGTTTTATTATTCACGTCATAACAGGGGTAACGACTTGTCGAGCAGCCGCAAGCACGTCTCCATGGCGTTCATGCGGGCGACATTAGTAGCGATGAACTTTGGCACAGGATGCTTGGTGACGTCGACGGTCAGACCGTCCAAGCGCAGCGTCTGCTGCTCGGTCACCTGCTGCTCTGCCTGCACGGGCGGGGCCAAACACCCCTCAACAAGCAACGCAGCAGACGGCATCCTGGCAGCCACGCGCTCGACCAAGGCGCCAAACCCGGCATCCACGCCCTCCCTCTCACCCCCCAACACCCTGCGATCGGGCTCAGCGGCATCCATATTCTGCGGCGATTTCTTCCTTGTCCACACCACGCGACCTGCCCACGAGCGCGCCGCAGCATTGTACATGAGCTGCAGGTCGTCTGGCAGCAGCGCCAGGGCGTGCGACAGGTCCGACGGCGTGCACACGAGCATGCGGGCAATTCCGCTGCCGTCGGTGACGCGGAACAGCGCCTCGACGTGCGCCCGCACCGGAGTGTCGGTTGACCGAGTGCCGAGGCACTGACAGCTGGCGTCGCGCAGCACCAGGCCGCACGTGGGGCACTCTGCCTGCACGCTCAGCTGCTCCAGCGCAGCAACACGGCAGACCAGCGAGAAGCGGCGCGCCGAAAGTTCATCCGAGTGCTGGGCTGAGTGGCGGCCGTACAGCTCGCCGATGCAGCATCGAACAGGCGCAACGCTCGGATCAAAGTATCCGACAGAGGCAGCAGCGTCAGACGGAGCGGTCGGATATTCCACGTGCTCGATGGTCGTCAGCATGGTCGAGGTGAGGTACGCGTTGTCGGTGGCCTTGGCTACGCCCAGCGCCACGTTGCGCAGAACAACCTGCGCGCCCGGCAGCACGCCCGGCGGGTGCGCGTACGTGTGCAGCTTGAGGTACACTAGCACGGTGTTTGTCAGGTCGCTCTCGCTGGCCAGCAGCAGCTGCGTGTCCAGCATGCCCGAGACCAAGCCGGCGGTTGTGTTGTTTGCCGGAGCGGTTAAAAACTCTACCACGCCGTTGATCTTGCGCTGCACCACGGTGCCGTGCACGCACACCAGGGTGCCTGCGCCGCCGCCGCGCTCGGGCATGGCGAGGACCTCGGCCACAGAGCACGCGTGCGGCGGACCCAGGCGGTCGGCCAGGCCGGCGGAGTCTGCGGCAGCAATGCTGATGGTGGGCACGGGCAGATGGCGGGTCATGTGCAGCGGGCTGGTGCTCACGTGACGACCACCGACCACCACATGCACCGGACGCACGTGGTCGCGCGACCCCACCCGCACGCCCAACACGCCGCCCTCCCGCGCGTCGCGCAGCCGAAAAGTCTGCTCGCCACGCACGCAAATGGCAAACGCCGACCCGGGCACAAACACAGCGGGCACTTTCTCCGGCGCATACCGCACAACACAGCGCTCAGGCGACCCCCGTGCAAGATCAAAGCTCACCCTCACCTTCTGCTGATCCTCTGCGCTTTCCATGTGCCTGCGGTACGCGTCCAAGCCTATGTGCAGGGCGACGCCGTGTACCAGGATGTGCGATTTCCAGGGCGTCGTGTCCGCCAGCAGGCGCTTGTCGCCGGCCGCCGGAAGGTCGGGGGGCCGGGGGCCCACAGCTTCGCGCCAGTGCACCAGGAACACGAAGCACTGCGCGGGCTGCGTGCTCTGGGCGTCCGGCGGGGGAAGGCGGTGCACGGGCAGGCCGCCGAACGTCGCGTCGGCGTGCAGCAGCGCCGGGCTGGACACCGCGGCATACGCGAGCTCAAAGTACCGCGCTTCGCGGGGTTCCGTCCGCAGCCTGCTTATGGACGCCACGTCGACGCACTCTGCGACCAGCCGCCAGCTGTTCCACGAGTACACGTGGCCGACCAGCAGCTGGCCAGGAAACAAAGGCAGCGGGGCATCCGCAGACGCTCGGCCGGCTGCGCCGAAACTCGGGTGCACGAGCACGTGCGCCGTCCCGTCCCACAGAAACACCTGCCCTCGTTCGCTCACCACCAGCCGCCCCACCAGCGGCGTGTTCTGCAGCCCCAGGTCCGCAGGGGACGCGCTCAGCGTAGTGACTTCTGCGCTCGGCTGCCCGCCGTCGGCAGTCCGCCGGGCCGTCCGCCGGGCGTCCCAGAACGCCGCGAACAGCCGCAGCACGCTCTTCAGCGTGCGTAGGCGCCGGGCGCCAGCCGGACGGTCCGCCGGGCAGTGTTTTGCGTGCCGCAGAAACTCGAGCGTCAGCCGCCGCGGCCGCTGCGTGACTCCTGTCCACGCCAGCGCCATTTCCATCAGCTGCCCCGGCGCCTCACGATTAGCCTGCGATGCCACCGGTCCATGGGGGAACTTGTCACCCAGCTTCCAGTAAGCCTCCGCGGCCTCAATCAGCCGCACCACGCCGCCGGCCCTGCTGGCCAGCACCCCGGCCGCCTGCACGTCCAACAACACCCGCGCGCTGCCCGGCTCGCCGTGCGCCGCAAACCCCGTTATCCTCACCGACGACCGGGCGCACGCGCCGAACACCAGCATCCTTCGGGCACCCCCGTCCGCTGCGTCCATGCTGTCTGAGAACACACGTGCCAGCCAGCTCCAGCTGTAGCCGCTTGTGTTGGACAGCAAAGCCACGTGCACGTTTTCCAGCAGCACGCGGGTGCCCGGTCGCAGGACGTATGCCGGGGAGAACCTCGCCCAGTACGCCAGCACCGCCACGTGGCTGTCGTCCAGCACGTACACGCCCAGCGTCATGTCCAGCATGCGCGTCACCACGCCCTCGTAGCTCTCCACCCCACGGCCGCTCACCAGCCGTGCGTCATCACTGGCGGCACAAACAGCCGCTGCGCCAGGGCTTGCACACGCCGAGAAACCCTGGGTACTGCCGCGCGAGTGCTGTGAGCCGAACGCCTGTGAACTCTGCGACGGCGCCGTGGTCTGCGTATGCGACACGTGCAGCTGGCTGTCGCTCAGCCCCGTCAGCTCGTCAACGCGGAACGCCAGCGACGCACACGTTGTGGCAAACACCGCCTGCGCGCTGCCGTCCTCGGTGGTCAGCGTGAACGGCCGCACGTGGCTCACCAGCAGCGCGTCGCCGATCTGCGCGCACGCAAACAACCCAAGGTACCGCGCACTGATAAACGCCACTGGTATGTAAACCACGTGCTCGTTGTACCCCAGGCTGGTCGGCGGCCGCGTGTCCACAGACAGGTCGATGATAAACACGCACTTGTTTTCGTCCGACGCGTTGATCAGCGTGCTGATGGCGGTGATGCGTCCGCACAGAGACATGGTCTGCGTCTGTCGTCGGTCCAGCAGGGCTTCTTTGGCCCGGTTACCGCTGCTGAGTGCTGTCGTGCGCATTGTTTGCGTGAACTGTTCCTCGAGATCGTATGAGGGACACGTTCGTTGCTGCGTCCACCATGAAAAGTCTCTGTTGCTCTCTGGCACAGTTATTGTCGCTGGAACGAACAGGGGTGACGAGAGTATCTCAATGTGCGATAGCGACTCACTGTGCTCGCCGCTCAGCCCGCTGGGCCGCTCGATGTACCTCCAGTGCGTGATTAGCAAGCATACGTCGCTGTTGAACCAACTGGTGTTTAGACACAGCGCGCGGCAGGCGATAATCTCCGGCTGACTGTCTGTTGCACTGCTTCGTTCAACGAAAACCACTGTGTTCTGGTGCACCGTGTACGGCGCATACGCAAACGTCTCGGTCTTGCGCACCACCTGCATGGTGCCCAGCAGCGCGTGTATTGTGTCCGGGTCGTCTGTCTGCGTACTTTCTGACAACCGTGGCAACTTTGCTGGTGAGCCACCGCCGCGCACTTGCTTTAGACTGCTGAGCCGCACGTTGCTCGAGGATATCATTAGGCGTCAAGTATTTACTGCTGCGGAAAATGTGGACAATGCGTTTTGTGTTGCTACGTCATGCCTCTGCGCTTAAACTATTTGGTGATTTTCCGATTAGTTGGTAGTTATGGCCTCACGAATTCCATTTTATACTGTCTTCATTTTTTTTACCACAAGCAGAGTTATGAAAATAATATATTAACTATTTTAATTTAAACTGTTTTTAAATGTTTTATTATTATTTATTTAAAATTATCAACTATTTTAACCCAGAAAATTAATATTATAATCAAATACAAATTCGAAATTATAGATTTTCAATTTAATTATAGCCTTTGCCGCCATAACCATCGTAGTAATAATCTTCATTTGAGTTTGCTCCAAGCTCGTTTACTCCGCCAAATACTGGATCTTGGAAACTTGGGTCATCTACGTTGTTTTCTGAGTTTTCAGATATTACATTGCTACAAAAGGTTCCGTAGTTATCTTCTCCTCTTTCACAGTACCCACCTGTAGGATTTTTACCACTCATTGTCATTTAATATTATGTTTAATAGATGGATTGAAGGAATAACAAAAACCTGCAGCAGGTACAAGCACCATGTTGCTTTTATACATATCTTTTTTATTTATTAAACAAGTGGACCAAGCATTTCAGTCATTGAATCTTTCCAGTCAGCACAGTTTAAAAACAAATTAAAAATATTTAACATAAAATGTTGCAATCAGCAAGGCCTTCCAGTCAACAAACCTGTGTCAGTTTTTAATTAGTGCAACTATTAAATAATTTTTGTTTTTTATAAAATACACTGACTGCACTCGTCTTATTCTTGTTCCATCCGATTTATTTTTTATAAAGAAATTCCAAATACCAGGTGATCCGACGCTGGCTATCGATTGTTCTTTTTATAAAGCCAGTCATTGCCAGCAGCTGTTTCAAATTTAATTTAATAGATGCCACAAAACACAATTTGTTAGTTTTATATAATAAATTTGCAAAAATAAAAAGTAAATTAAAATCTGTCTTTGAATTAGATGATTGGATAATGTAAAATTGGAATTGCAAGAAAATCATTTTACATGACAAATGTGTTTTAAAAAATATCAAAAGCTATTGGCTGCTAATTATCAGCATTTGGTTCTATGGCCATCTAGAAAATGCCAGTATTGCTCAGTAGACAGTAGTGTTAAGCAACTTTGCAATTGTTAGTAATATTTTTACAACAGTTATCAAACAATTGCTTTGAAGTCTGTAAAAAATGGTTAAAAATATAGAATTGGATAGACAATAAACATAAGACTTCCTGGATAGTGTGCTTTTTATGCTTTCTAAATTATAATAATATATACTATAACAAGCGTAACAATCTCCGATGCTTGCTGTTTTTGTCCTTGGTCCGCCACCGTACATGCCAGCTGATGATGCCGGCTTTTGTACCAATTCCTTGGATGTAATTGCTGTTTCAACTATCCAACCAGTCCTCTGTTTTCACTCTATCAGCATCTCCACAATAGCGCAAATTACCTTGACAGTTTGCTTTACAGCTAATAGCTACTTATTGGTTACTTGGTTAATTCTAAATAGTTTGGTTAAATAAGTTTTATGCTTATAAATAAAAATTAATGGCGGGGAAAGGTATCACAAAATGACCGTTAAAACCCCAGGAAAAATAAATAATAAATAAAATGAGAAAACACCACCTCATTTAAAATAAAGGTAGTCATGTGCATGAACTGCAATTAAGTCCTACAAAAATAAATTAACTTCGCTGCCTAGTGCTAGCAAGAGAGGAAAACCACAGTGAATGCATGCTATAGAAGAAATAAACAACACAAAAATGTATTCTACCACATAATATTTTCAATACTATTCCAAGCTCTTGCTGAAACTGATCTTTTAAAGTCAAAAGTCTCACTATACATGGTCGTAGATTATTTACATTTTTGTGGCTAGCTTTGCATTCCCCAATTGTCACTATCCAGTCAGATATGTTGCCTAGTTCATTTGGGTGGTTATTGATGTTGTTTCACTAAGCCATTTGATGAGCAAAACATTTTTATACCTGCATTATATCATTTATTTTGTATCTTTTTCATTATAATTTTTATTGTCGTTGTTACGACTTGATCCTGTCTCCTCGCAAAGATCGTTGGCATAGCGCATACAACCAATCAGAGCCTGCAGATATTTACAAGGACCACCGATCACGACACCATCGGTATCTCGAGCCATCGCGAAGCCATTCAAGAACACTACCCTAACCCCTAGCAAGCGTACTACAAAGGATTAAGGCTAGAGATGATACACAGCCCTCATATCCTCGTTGGCTATATAAACCGCAGTCTTGCCCGCCCCAAGATCAGTTCAAACCATCTCATCAGTAGTCTTCTAGAGAATAATACAAGGTATCGATCCCCTTCATACCTCGTCGTCGTCGTCATTACCAGAATTACTCGGTGGGTCGTTTAGAGGTGGAATTGTTGGATTGTAAAATTCATTATTTGCCTCTGGTATAGAATCACAAGAAACACAGCCGTCCATTGTTATTAAGTTATTGTTTTGTTATTTAAAATTAAAACTATAAGAATAATAAAAAATGTAAGAATGCCAAAAACACGTTGTTTTTATACCTATTTTTTATTTATTAAACAAGCAAACTTAACACTTTACTCTGCCAGAATTTTCAGTCAACATAAATTAAAACAAAAATATATAAAATAAAATGTACCAGTCAGCATAGCTTCCTGTTAACAAACCCGTGTCATTTTTAGTTTGGGCTGCTAATTAATAATTTTTGACTTTGTATAAATATACTTACAGCAGTCATTTTTTATTCTATTCAATTTAAGTTAATTAATTTTTTTAAAAACAGGTGATTCGAAGATGGCAATTGCTTGCTTTTATTTTAAAAACAGTTGACAGGGTCAGCTGTATTATATTTAATAAAAAATATAGCAGTACTTAATATATTAATTTTATATAAAATATTTGTTAAACCTGTAAATTTAAATTTTATATCGTCACTAGATGTTAGGATGATGCAATTGGAATTGCATAGCATCTATTATATGTAACAAATGTGTTATTTTTAAATTTGCTGTTTATAGCTTACGACTATTTATTGTCTGCAGTGATCTTTATGTTCTTTTGGAAGATTATCAGTGTCGCAGAATGGACAGTAGTATTGAGTTGCACTGCAGTTGTTGGTAATGCTTTTCATAGTAATTAATTGACAATTGTTGTAATATCTGTAAGAAAACAGCTAATGATATAGAATTGAATGAGAAATAAACTAAAACAGGGTGAATAGTGTGCATTTTATACTTTTTGGACTATACTAATATATAGTACACAAATGTTGCACAAGATATTTCTAATGGTGCTATATTATAGCAAAAAGTTGTTACTATTTTTTAGACTATTTATTAAACCATTTATTTAAATTATTTATAAATAAATACTTTCTAAATAAATAGTATAGTTTTTACGGATTTTCTATTTCTTAAATTATGCTAAAATTTAAATAATAAAGTATGTGCATCAATCTTTTTGTGTTAGAACATGGCGAGCTTTTCACACATGGATCATGACTTTCATCCCACAATCACAAGATTTAAAATGTAATTAACAAATCACTTTTTTGTTGCATAATAACTGATTTAGTGTAACTTTAATAACTTCTACACCAACCTATCATTAAGCAGATAATTTCCTTAATATGGCATCATCAAGTGTGGCAAGCACTGCTTGTGAAAAGCGGCTTAACGAGGCATACGAAGTAGTTGCTAGCATCGACAGGCTTGTAGAAAGGGCATACGAAGCACACTCGTCAATATACAAGACTTTTGGCGACTTAGCTGGCGTTAGCTCTATTCGCAAAGACAAGTCGGTAACGGAGGCAGCACATACAGATATTTCAAACTCGCTTGAAGCCATGCGTAGCATGCTGGCCACTATTTCAAATCTACAAGTAGAGCTACACAGGCTCGAGAAGAAGCCACGCGAGAAGCTTATTTCGGACGAGGTGCGGACATTACTCGACGAGTACTCGCCATATGTGCGGTTGCTGACTGAGCAAGGCAACGTCAAGGAGACAGGAGAAATGATCGATAGCTCGGTGCGAGACTTGGACATGTCCGCGATGCGTCTGCAGATTGGTGACTTTGGCGAAGGATTGACTGAGAGCGAGCTTGAGCAGCAGATCAGACTTTTGCGTGAAAAGCATCCTCAGCTTGACTTTGAAAAGTACGCCGTTTCTAAGCGCACACGCTTGCTTGTAGTAAGAATTCCGACAATCATACAGATGTCAATGAACCTTAAGCAGGTCGAAAGCAGCAACGGCGAGGAGTTTGAAGTCAACTCCATTAACGTCTTTTCTGACGACGAAAACGGACCCTTTTCGAGATTCCAGGTCTTTAATCGCATTGCACACGACTCGAACATCATCTGGTTCTCGATTGCTGGCTTTTCGGTCGAGCACCGGCTGGCAAAGATTGTGCAGTGGTTCAGTCTGTTTGAGAACCTCTTTTCGGCCACATGCAGCGTCTGCAACCAGCATCTGCAGATGGACCCACGCACGTCTCAGCACCTGCCGCCCTTGTGGCGTGACATTGACATCAAATCCACTGGTCCAAACAAAGCATTCCATTACGGATGCTTGGAAGCAGCATAATTCTAATTGGATGGGCCGCAGCACAGAGTGTATTTAAATTTAACCGCAAAAAAGTTTTTTGTGACTTGTTTTTCACTTTTTTTTCGTACAAATTCATTTTTATACTTTTACAAAATAGGTTCCGTAGCAATGGACGACTTGTTTGTTATAGATACACAGGGCTCGATAGATGTCACAGTAGCAACGACTACCGCAGAGCATGCGACCAGGGTTGTTGGCACTAGCACACCGCAGCAACAGCCAAAAAGGAATAAAAAGTCCAAAAAGAAGATTCAGGTAATTACCGACGACTTGGTGGCTACTCCAGCCGGCACAGCACCGGCCACTCAGCCACCGAACGGACCATCTATGCGTGGTCTTGACCAGCAGTTCATTGACCTTAGCTTGCAAAAGAACAAAAAGAAGGCCAAGTCTAAAGCCAGAGCCAAAGGTAAAAAGTCCAAGCAGAATGGTGGCTCGGGATACTCTGTTAACGATCCACCGCCGCAGCACCGATACAAAGAGGAAATGGACACATCATTGGCGGACTATATGGAAAATGTTGGCGCAGAGGAGTTAGCCGAAATGGTTAAAAGATCAATCGGTTACGGCAAAGCAATGCGGGATCTCGGTGACGATTTTGACTCAGATTCTATGACTGCCGACGGATTTGACCACGATGACCCCTACAGGTACGACGAGGATATGGTGGATATGCTTCTGGATAGATCGGCATATGGCAGCAACAACAACAGCAGCGACGACGAAGGTGATATCGACGACGGCGATGGATGCCCGGTCGACCTTGACATGGCTCATATTTCTAGGCTGTCTCACACGCACACTTCAAGGGACACAAATACTCAGAATCGCAAGCCTTCAAAGCACGGTGGACACGTGCAGGGTGCACAGAACATTGAAAAGTTCAAGCACCTTGACCGCAATAAGAGCAGAAACAGCTTTGTCAGGCGACAGGCTGCGCGGGAGGATAGACCATCGCCAGGCTTTGATCCTCGCATGATTATTAGTCGTCTTGATATGCTAGTACAGTCGGAAGACCTGAGCAGTCTCTATCTCCAGCCTATGAACAAATACGAGCGTCAAGTGGTTCACATCCTTTCTCGTGAGTATAATATCAAGTCAAAGTCGCAGGGAAGCGGTGACAGGCGTATGCCAGTTCTTTCAAAGACACCAAGAAGCTGTCGCCCGAACCAACAGCGGCGCATCAAGCGGCTGCTGCTTCTATTTGATGAGGGCGGACTTATGCCCGAGCAATGGAGCGGACCACAACAAAACGCTGGCGGAGGAATGTCGCAGGGTGGTAAGCGCAACGGCAAAGGCAAGCAGAAGGGCAAGCAGAAGGATGCGGGTGGCAAACCCGGCCAAATGGATGGCAAGATGGTCGGACACACGGCGCCAGTCGTTGGCGAGACTAACGTCGGGCACAAAATGCTCACCCAGATGGGATGGCAGCCAGGTCAGGGACTCGGCGCAAACGAACAAGGCCGTTCGACACCCGTAGACGTCATGTTCCGTGCTGGACGCCGTGGACTTGGCTCATAAGCAAAAAAAGTAGTATTGGTGTTTAATATGACTTTTTTTAGCCATAAATACTTTTATTACAGCCGGCTAATCATATCTGCTATTGCAATAGCTGCTGAAATCTCTTCCTGCGATGCACCGAGTCGACCAGCGCCCAGCACATGGCTTTTGAGCTGCGCTGGCACATCGATGGGCAATAGAGCAGCGATTGTACACAGCTCTGTTTCGCAGGCTCCAAGAATCGTGCAGTTGCTAAGCAAACGACCGTATAGATCGGTCTTTATGACCTCAATCAGATCTGGATACCAGTTGCCAATCTTATGCTCAAGATTTTCAGCCTGTCTGCTGTACACACTGCGCCAGAGGCTTTCGCCGCGACTGCGGATTGCGTCATAGTCATACTCGTTTTTTGAACGGTTGGAATGGCGCGGAAGAGTATTGGCGACATCTTTGGGAACAGCGTCCATCAATGCTGAAGTTGCATTGATGATCCTTGGCGCACCGACGGTCGCAACCATCTTAAGGAGTGATTCGCGAGCTAGGGTGACAAACCTGTAGAACTCGGCACCGGAGAGACTTGCCACGCAATGGCCGACAAGCGGCGGAATAAGTGTTGGCTTGTTGGCAGATGCCATGGCTGTGACTGCTATTGTGTAGCGCAGCTCTGGCTGCAGTGCTTGACCGACCGAGTCTAGCTGAGTATAGTCAAAACAACTCGGAACTTCAGCTTCTGTGGGCACATCAGACATTGTTAATAAAAGTATGGAGCTAACTGAGAATGTTTTTTACAGCTTATAGATGTTGTCGAAAGCATTAATGCTGCGATTGACGTTTCACATCTTATGGTCACACACTGTGAATTCAAGCTCATTTAAGTATCAGCCTAATCTTTTAGTGCAAATAATCTTTGCCAGTCTCAGTGCAGCCTGAACCGCCTCTTCCGACGCTCCAAGTCGCTTGGCACCAATACAGTGACTCTTGAGCTGCGCAGGAACATTTTGGGGTACCAGCGACCCAATCGCACAGAGCTCGGTTTCGCAGGCACTTAGATATCTGGTCTCGCTTAGCAGGCGTCCATATGAGTCTGATATTATAACCTCGACAAGATCTGGATATAGCGAGTGCAGCTTTGCTTCGACGGTTTCGGCATGTCGTCCGTATATGCTTGCAAAGAGTTGCTGTCCGCGAGCGCGGATCTGTGCATAATCATATGGCGATTCCGAACGTGGAGATACAGCCTTTGATAGCTCAGCTGATATTGAGCTACTTGGCTCAATTGTGCTCATAAGAGATGTCAGTGCATTTATGCTCTACAGAGATTTGTTTGTTTTTGAACCATTATTACAGTTAGTCACAGTATGAATAGACAACCCTGTCCAAAATAACGGCAGTAAGTGTCAGTCAGGACAACGTACCCTGGGCGTTCCAGTAATGGATGACATCTTGAGAATAGATTCGCGAGTCTGCTGAATAAACTGGACCTGTTCAGAAGTCGTTACAAGCTGCTGAACACGTCTTTTGGCAATCGCAGCGACATCTACAGGGCGGTTAGCAGAAGTTAGCGTCGATATAGCCACCAAGCTTGGAAGATTTCCACTCAGCGGTTGTGCCTCTACATCCCAGCTACCAATCTCGTCCGTCGTCAGCGTTTCTGGCTCTTTGATCATGTTAGAACTAGAGCAGACAAGCCTCAAAAAAATACAGTTGATAACAGAAAAACATTTAAAGGAAAAAGGTCTATGGCCGTTAGAATCATGAGAAAATAACTGTAACAGTTTGCTGTCACATGCATATGGTTTTGATCTAGGGGTCGAGACCTGCTGCGATAACAGATTCTGATGAGCGGGTTTTTAGATCATCTAGTGAGTTCCACATTCGGTCAACGATAGCAATGCGGACAGCTTCGTCCAGTGCCTCCTTTTCCTCAATAGTTGTCATAAACGCCCTTTTCTGCTTCCATTCGCGCAGCTCCGACGTAAAGTCAATCGGGTCGCCCACACGCATGTAGAATACGCTTGTGAACGGACTAGGACGAGGCAATGGCACCTTTTGACGCAGTGGCAACACTTCACGCATGCCTCTTATAAACATGGGAATTACAATGGGGACCCGCTCAGACTCCATGACCATTCGCCCGACACCCCATTTAAAGCGCAGCATCTTGGTACCCTGGTTGACCCGTCCTTCGGGGAACACGTGCACCCACTGGTTATCAGCCAGTCGTCGTAATGCAATCTCAACTGCCAGTTGGTATATACCGTCGCCGCGCACCGTCGGTATTGTCTGACCAAGTGCAAAGAATGCATTTGATGCTGGGTTGCGGTAGAGAAGCTCCTGAGCACCTAGTGTCCACCGAACCATCTTTGGCTGCCACCGCATGCGCAGGGGTAGAATGCCCCACATTACAGGGTCATCCATTGTCGACTCATGGTTTGTAATAGTAATCACAGGCTGGCTGCGCAATGGGTCCTCGACAATGTTTGTTAGTTTGTGCAAGTCTTCGACAACAACCTTTTTAAACCCGAGTTTCAGAAACACGCTCATCGCCGTTGTTGCTGCACCAACCACCATTGTGCTTAATGGCTGCCACCACTGAGCCGACTGTGGCTCCAGCTGCCGCCTAGCCCAGAAGGCGAATGATCGCTCATGCCACGATCCCTTTGGCAGTTGTGCTATCAGCTGGAACGCATCTGGCCGCTTGCGCTCAGATAGCTGCTGGTGGTCGTTTACCTCGGCGGACACCATATATTAATAAAAAAACCAACAGCAGAATATGAAGAGACTAGAAATGCATTTAGTAAAGTTGAATTCTTAAAGGAAACACGATAAACCTGGCGAGCACTCTTGGCACCAACGATCAAAGACAGCTGCAATAAATTATCCGCTTCCCTCAATCAGCAGATTAAGACTCACTTGCCCGACTCTAGCTGCCTCTCGCGCTCCATGACTTCCTTGTCAAACTTGAGTAGGATGACGGTCCGCAGTGGCATTCCCTCCGCAGGAACGACATGCGAAGTAACTCTGGCTGGACATTGGCAGCACTCCGCGATAGCCTCGACGATCCCTGAAATAAAGGCACCCGGCGAAAACGACGACATCTCGCGCGGCACTGAAACATACTTTAGGATGCTAGGCTCGTTGTCTGTAATCATGTACTCGTCATCGCTCTCAGTGCTCCGCTCGAGCGAGTCTGCCTGCTTGTCAAACAGAGCCCGCCAAACCACAGTGTTGATGAATACCAGTGTTTGCAATACTCGGTTCTCTCTGTGTACTGTTTTTTCCCGCCACATAGTTAACTCGAACACCCTGACTCCGACTCGCTTGCCAATTTCGTTCAGCTTGGCCTCAAGGTCCTGAATTCCTAGAACCCGGTTCTGCGAGTACCGAATAATCTCTCCAAACACAAACGCAAAGGCGCTTAGGCTTACTTTATCTCGCCGCGGCCGGCTGACATTGTGCTCAAGAAGCGCCGTCGCTCGCTTTGACGCCTTTGTGTCAAGTTTAAGCAGGTTTTGCACATGAGACGAGCTCATTCTTCTGTAAATAAAAAAGAGTGGTGAGTAGAGCTGTGTGTGAAATGACACTGGTACTAGAAAAACAACAGAGTCAAGCACACACCATCGTCATCTATACGGCTTAATTACAGTTTTGTTGTGCTTGATTTGATTGTAGATCGATATCTCGAATAATCTTGGCTTAAACCATGCTTTACTTTGTTTCTGTCGCTTATTTCAATTTTTCACAATTTCTATTTGCAATCGGGAACGATAAAATGAAGGGCGCACTGGCACAGGCGGCACGGTCGCTCAAAGTTGCCGAGCTGTCGTCAAAAATATTTGGAAATGCTTTTAATCCGACTGGCGCACGCACAGGAAACTACATTCTGCGCCAGAATTTCCGTGGCGAACACATGGTCCGCTACTACCCATCGCAGCTCGAGCGCAATTTGATCAAGGTGCCGCGTATCAGCAGGCTCATGGGCGAGAAGATGTATGATCCTGACGAAATCGATCGTTTGAACGTCAACGACAAGCGCAGGGCTCGTGGCAAGGGCACTCCCAAGAAGGGTGAAGGCAAGCGCGCGACGCTGGCTAAGAAGAAGAAGCGGTAACCGAAAATATTGCAAGGAAGAATAGATATATTGAAAACGACTCTGTAGATGTTTGAAATAAAAAACGCAAAGTTTATATGTAGCTTACCCATACATTCCCGATTTGTCACACATGCC
>JANBSE010000224.1:0-14623 GCA_027578475.1 Coemansia sp. RSA 2607
CCCCGCATGCAGTGGCTGCGCATGCTGCCCGACCCGCCGCCCGACCACGGCGACAACCCTGACGCCGATGACGACGCTGACGCCCACTCGTCCGACAACCAGAGCTTTGTCGAGGCCGACGACGGCGCCGCCGACGAGCTGCTGCCTGCCGCCACCGCCACGCCCACCGCCGACGACGCCCTGACCGAGAGCATGGATGTCGCCACCGACCGCCGGAGGGACTACTCGTCGTCGGCCGCCGCTGCCGCCGCCTAGCTCGCTCCACCTCCCTGTAAACTTTGTTACATTCTACAAATAAAACCTCTTTGTGATCATTTGCCCACCCGTGCAGGAAAACAACGCGCGGCGCCAGCCGCTCTCTGACCCCTCCAGAGCCTTTTTTTCCTCCCCGCCGGGCCCATGACCTCTGCCCTGTTGATGCGCGCCATGACGCTGTATGCCAAGCCGTCCATCTGTCATCTGTCATCGCCAGTCTACCCCGCACGCCATGATCCACTGCCGTCATCCTTGATTTTACACTTGCCAAAAATAAACATTGCAACTGAATGCCCTTCAACACGGCTCTTTTCATACGAGGCTGAAGAAAGACCTGCCAAGAGCATTATCCTCCACCCGTCCATCTCCCTCACAATGCTCCCTCAAAGCGCTGCATAGTGTGCGAATCTTCGACGCCGCTGCTATCGCTGCCTTTTCGTCACTTGTTCTGTAAACCACACATACACACACACAACCAACATCCTTGCAACATATAAACCCCCCCCTTGCTGCCTCTTCCATTCTTCTACGACTCATACCTTTTATTCTTTCCACCCTCTGTCTCTCTTGCTGAGCCATTGTATTCATCGCCATCTTCACACACACACACACACACACACACACATTCTATCTGCCACTCCAACTTTCTAGCATACGCTATCTCTCGACCCCATCTCAAACCTCTACTCCAACCCCGACATTCAAACAATTTATCTGGCCTTCTAGTCTGCACTATTCTGTGTGTAGTCACATCACCTTTGCTTTCAATCACTAATATAAACCATTAGCCATGATTGCTCCTCTTATCCACCAAATCTCGCTATATTCCAAAAACATATCCTGGGATACTGCACTATCCTGGGCCGCAACCCTGCTCGTAATATATGTGGTATACCGCATAACCCTTGTCTTTTTTCCACCTTCGGCTCAGGATGGCGGCGTGCCCTACATTCCCGTCCACAAATCTCTCAAGTGGATGACCAAGGGCGCTATCGGCCGTTATGATGTAAGCCAGAACCTCGACAAGCCATATGCTCAGGACAACGGCATCGTCAAGGCATGGATGTTTGGCGTCTGGGCCTACAAAGTCAGCAACGCCGAATATGCTCGCAAGCTTTTCATGCAGACCGACATCTTCCAAAAGGTCAACATACTCCAGATGATGCCACACAATCTCGGCCCCCGCGTCTCCGGCGAGTCACTAACCTTTGAAAATGGCGACTCGTACCGTGGCCACCGCGCCGTTGTTAGTCCAGCCTTCCGCCGCTCCTGGCCCACCCGTCTTTTTGAAAAGCCTATGCTCGAGCTGATGGCCGTCATGGAGCGCGACGCCGGGGCTCCGCTCGATGTTTTGACTCTGTTCCGCCGAGGCACTCTCGACGTTCTTGGCCATATAATCATGAGCTACGACTTTGGCGCCCTCCGCGATCCCGAAAACAAGCAGCGCGCCATGTACGACTCTCTTCTGGAGGCCATGCTCCATCCGGTCTACAACATGTTCCCTTGGCTGGACTTGTTTGCCACCGGAGAGCGGGCCAAGCAATGGAAGTACCTCTATCATTTCCAAAGCTTCATTGACGGCATTATCGACGAGCGCATTGTTGAAATGGAAAAGCGCCCGCCGCTTACTGAGGACGAGCGCAACCATGCTGATCTTTTGACCCTGCTGCTCGAGTCATACATCATTTCCAAGTCCGGAAAAGTTCAAGACGAGCGTGGCAAGACTGTTACGCCGCTGACCCGGGAGCAGTTGCGCAGCAACATTGGCTTGTTCTATGTTGCGGGTTACGATACAACTGCCAACTCGTTGTCCTACGTAATGATGGAGCTTGCCAGGTTCCCGGATATCCAGAAGAAGGCTCGTGCCATTGTCATTGATGTTCTTGGTGACAACCGCGATGCCTATCCATCTGACGACCAGGTAAAGGATCTGGGCTATCTCGATCTTATTGTCAAGGAGACTCTCAGACGCAACTCTATCCTTGCAGAGATCCGCCGCCGTCTCTCTGCACCTGTTCAGTTGGGTCCCTATACTCTTCCAAAGGGCTCTGTTGTATCCGTTGATACCTGGGCCATGCACTACAACCCCAAGTACTTTCCAGAGCCCGAGAGATTTGTTCCCGAGCGCTTTGCCGAAGACAAGAGCGCTGTGCTAAAGAGCAACGTCCCCTTTACTTTTGCGCCATTTAGCAACGGATCCCGCCAGTGCATCGGCATGAAGTTCTCACTTGTTGAGCAGCGTGTCGCAATTGCCCTTCTACTTCTACGCTTTGAGTGGACATTACCTGAAAACAGCCCCTTCTGGAATACCACACCTGCTGCGCCTGCTGGACTCATTTCGCCAGTCGGACTCCGAATCAATGTCAAGCCTCGCTTTTAGCTTGAAACGATATTATTTTTATTAAAAATTATTCCTGCAATTGTTTGCAAACAAATGATGCCTTTTTGACTACCCACACGCACTATTAAGCACAGACTAGCCCAAACGACATTATTCATAAACTTGCAAAACGTCACCACATGCTTTATGTATAGCGTGGGAGCAGCGTCTTTTTCTTTTTGTTCAAATATTTACATTATCTACCTAACAAAGTAAGTGACATTGTGAATTTTTTTAAATATTGTCTATGCTGGAAACAAACATCGCACACAATCACCATCCTGCGTTTAATTCATTTTGCTTGAATGTCTGATATCATTTGGGCTTTTCTGGTTATTCACATAGCACCTTTGAACGCATGTCTGAGCCACTGAGGTAGTATTTTGGATAAATGGGGAGTTATTTTCCAATTGAACCACTTATGTTGCGGACAGCTCTAGCACTGACAGAGGTGGCGTAAACCAAGTACACTGAGTTAGGATGGTCGTCATTTTTTTCTTCCTGATAGAGAAATCACTCGGCCATTTTTAAGTCTAGATGCAGATGCAGAGGCTTGATACCCCGCTGGTTTTTCCATCTGAAGTAATTATTTACACCAAGTACAAACATTTCTCAAGTTTAGTACATATTCAAACATGCACCCTACAGACCAAAAACGTCAATTTGCCCACGCTGATTTTGCTGGTTCTGTTCTCAAATGGATGCATTGAATAATACGTACATTTCTATAGTATAGGCAAATGCAATTTTCAACTTGCTTAAAACATAAAAAACATAATTGTCTTTACTACTAGTGGGGAGCTAGGATAAAGCCATCTCGTCACATTATTTGTGCCTCTTTCTAGCAAAACAAGACACCAAGCAAGGCAGAAAATTTCAGGAAGCCACCCTATCATTTCTAAAGAGGTAAAAGTACAAATAAATGTCACTGAGGCACTACAGCTCCGCCTTTGTCTCTGCAACCTCCGCAAAAATGTCGGACCCTTTGTTAGATATGCTCTCACGATCCTAACACTTCCGGTATTGTTATATCAGTGATTCAAATATTTGTGTGCAGACATGACTATATTATTCTGTAGTTTCCCAACACAATTTTTTTTTGCTGTTCAGATATCTCAATATATTTACCTATTTTCATCTATCGTCTTCTGCTACCATTACCAATACCATTTTCTTTCCAACATTAACAAATACTTTTAAATAATTATAAAAAATGTCAGTTATAGCTAGTACAGTTATGGATGTTGGTGTAGTCAACATTTTACTTGTATTTCTGACTGCTGCTGTTGCAAGATTTCTCTACAAAGTACTTGTTCCGCCAAAAATAAACGATGGTGGTGTTCCTCACATCTCCGCCCTCAAAACGCTGTATTGGACATTTAAACCGAACCCAAGCCGACTTGATTTGTGCACGAAGCTTGACCGCCCAGCCCTTGAAAGTACTGGCTTGGTTCGTTCGTGGCTCTGGGGCCGCTGGATGTACAAAACCAACAACGCCGAATATGCTCGCCAGCTGTTTCTAAAAACATCTATATATCAAAAAATTGAGCTGCATAACCTGATCCCTCATGTTTTCAGAGCTGTTGCTGCAGGCGGAAATCTAATGACCGAAAATGGCGACCATTTCAAAGCCCACCGCTCTATTGTTGGGCCATCGTTTCGTCGCAGCTGGCCAGCAAACACTTTTCGCGAGCACCTCTCAAAGCTCGAAAGCATTATCCGTCTACGCAGTACCAATGTCGACGTACTAGGCGTGTGTCGGCGAGCAACGCTTGATATTCTGGGACATATTATAATGGGGATTGACTTTGGCGCCCTTGACTACAAGGACAGCGAGCTGCTTGAGATCTGCTGGGATGTCGTAGATGCTGGTATCGAACCCCTTTATGTCGTGTTCCCTATTCTGGACAAATACCCCATTGGTAAGCGCGCAAAGTCGTTTGCCAACCTAAAAAAGTTTCACCGGTTTATCGAAAGCACCATCGCAGTCAAGCGCAAGGAGCTCGACCAGTATGGAAAGCTTAGCGACGAGGAACGCAACAGCGCAGATTTGCTCTCGCTGATGATTGAGGCTCACGAGCACACTAAGAAGCATGGCGCCTACGACGAAAAGGGCAAGCTCTTGCCGTCAATGACCTCTGAAGAGCTGCGCAACAACACTATTATCTTCTTTGTGGCTGGCCACGACGCCACCGCGCACAGTCTGGGCCATATGCTAATGGAGTTAGCTCTTAACCCGCACATCCAGCAAAGAGCGCGCGAGCGTGTACTGAGTGTACTTGGTGACGATCCTGATGCATTCCCAACCGATGAGCAGCTGGCCGAACTCTCAGATTTAGACATGATTGTTAAAGAGTCTCTGCGCAAGAACAGTGTTGTCTCGGACGTGCGCCGAATGCTTAATGAGCCGGTTAATCTTGGACCATACACAATCCCTAAGGGTGCGTGGGTGATGGTTGACCTGTGGGCGATGCAGCACAACCCTGAGTACTTCCCCAATCCCGAAAAGTTCATTCCAGAGCGCTTCGCCGAGCCATCGCACAAAAGCAACGATCCCGACGCAGGTGCCCAGCATCCCCATGTTCCGTTCTCATGGGCACCATTTAGCGAAGGAAGTCGGAAATGCATTGGCCACAAGTTTGCCCTGCTCACGCAACGCATCACTCTGGCCCTTCTGGTCCACAGATTCACCTGGACCTTGCCGCACGACAGTCCATTCCACACCAAGCCCCAGACTACCACTTCTGGTCTTATCTCACCCATTGGCCTTCGGATTGACTTTGTTCCCAGACACTACCGCAAGACAGTGTAGATAAAACTGCACGACGTCACACCTTTCCCCCATAAACAGCTTTGCGTGCACAAAGTCTTAGCTCGGATATGTTGATCTGAGCACATAAAGTTGCAACAAGTCGCCATCTTGCGCATAGTCTTTTTCACTTTTTTTTAATTTATATCATTTAACTAATGGGCATACTTAGAAACTTGTACTTGGGCTGGAAATCTGTGCGGCTTCCCTGGCGCAGGGATACGTTTCGAGGTATGGATCTTGACGGAAATATGTACTTTGAGCGGTTTATGCCTAGCTCCAGTCGCACGCGGCGTCATGTTTTGTATAAGCAGAATCTGAAAGTTAGTGACTATAACGACAGTATAATTCCGGTGCAGTGGCAAGCCTGGATGCGTCACACGCGCGACAACCCACCCACAACTACAGAGCTGATCCAGGACATCCAGCGCCGTGAGCGACTAGCAACAAATGTGCGCAAGCTAGCAGCACTGGAAACCAAGACCCACCCGGTGCATATTATTGCTCCCCAAGAACAGTTCCAAAAAACTGCGCCGGGTCAGAGCTATCAGCCAGAGCAATGGGCACCACAAGTTCCATCATCGTCATCTACAAAATCAAAATAAGATTATAATTACGTGGAAAATTGATCTGATGTTCGCGTAATTTTTTAAAAGTGAGACGTCATTCTTTCGTCTCTTTGCCAAATCGATAAAGCAATTAATTCAAAATACACATACACTAACGACACAATGTCAGGACTGGAACTCGTTTCAAAGAACCGGTGCTTTGACGGCGAAGTCCGCAAATACAGCCATTCCTCTGCTGCCACAAAGTGCAAAATGACCTTTAACATTTACCTTCCCGATGTTGCAATTTCAGGCAGCGAGCGAGTTCCCGTGCTTTACTTCCTTTCTGGACTCACTTGCAACGAAGACAATATGATTACCAAGGGTGGAGCACTGCCATACATGTCGGGACATCGCATTGCACTTGTGACACCCGATACCAGCCCTCGCAACGCTGGTGTGGAGGGTGAGGATGACGACTGGGAGCTGGGCACTGGCGCCGGTTTCTATGTGGATGCCACCGAGGATCCATGGAAAACAAACTACAACATGTACTCTTATGTACAGCTTGAACTTCAGCAGCTTATCAACGATAACTTCTCCGTCGATTACTCGCGCACGTCCATATTTGGTCATTCGATGGGCGGTCACGGCGCTCTGTTGCTGGCACTGCGCAACCCAGGACATTACAAAAGCGTCTCGGCCTTTGCGCCCATCTGCAATCCTACAACTAGCAACTGGGGCCGTAAGCAGTTTGCCGCTTATCTCGGAAGCAACGAATCTGATTGGGTTGAGTACGATGCAACCGAACTGCTCAAAGTCTACGATGGACCAGAGCTTCCCATTCTTGTAGACCAGGGCGACGGTGACCAGTTCTACAGCAGTAAGCAGCTGCAGCCCTCTAATTTGGTGATTTCGGCTGAATGCAACAAGCGCTCTATCAAACTCGAAACGAGAATGCAGCCTGGGTATGACCACAGCTACTGGTTTATTCAGACGTTTATGGAGGACCATATTAACTTTCATGCAAAAGCACTTTGCAAGTAGCCGAAACAACTTGCAGCAATAGCTTCGTGGCAATGGTTACTGGTTTTATATCGCAACCTTATGCACAATAAAAGTAGGCGAATAATTGGGGCAAGTAGAGCATTTAATAAATGTGCGTGTGCATTTTGGTCGATATAGCCACTGAAAGCCTCCTGTCGAATAATGGTCAACTTGTCATGGTTAAACCCCGATATTTGTCGCGATCGAAATAGATAAGAAAAGATGGATGTTGAATACTCCGTTTGCAACAGCAAGCAAAACGCACGTCATATATTAATATTATTATTTTGCTTTTAACGTTTAAATATTTGTTACATTAATAATTTTAAACAAAAAAAAAAAACTACACTACCTAGCAATGCCCCTCAAGACATGGAAGAGAGGGTTTGAGTCATCTTTAAGACGACGGCGGTCTGGTAATACTACCTCTAACACTAACACTAACACCAACAGCGTTAAAGTCAAGGTCGAGTGCAGTGAAGATAAGGCTTCGTTTATATCGCGCATATTCTTTTGCTGGGTTACACCACTACTTATCCACGGATGGCGCACACCGGTAGAGTTGGACAACCTGCCTGAAATTGGCGTTGGCAGCGAATTGAATACTGCTATTATTTCGGCAAATTTTCATACTGAGTGGGCCAAGGAGTGTCGTCGAGCTTTGAACGACAATAGAGTGCAGAACCGGGGACGAAGTGTTATTTTAAATGTTCTTTGCTTGATAACATCCCTTCCGAGACTATTTGCGCGCATTCGGGCATGGGTTTCAAACATTGGCACCACCAATGGTAGTGCTGGTACCATTAAATCTAAAAGGATTCGACCAAGTCTTGTATGCGCGCTCTATCCATTGGTTTCAGGGTACCTTGCCCGCGCACTGATCGCAAGGCTAATCACCGAGCTGATTCCCGTGTTTATTCCTATCCTTGTAAAGCTTGTCACCTCGTATGCCCATCACAAGCGCTCATCGATAAAGCATAGTACCAGCGCAACTGATATTTCAGGCACAGGTCCACCAACCTGGCACGGCTATTCTCTAGTACTAGGGATATTTGCAATGCTATTGCTGTATTCATGGTCATTCCAGTGGTTTTTCTATGAAGTTGGAAAAGCCACGATTATTGTTCGCACAGCGTTGATATCCAGTATTTATCGCAAAACACTGGTTCTTTCTTCTCAAGCACGATCAGAAATAACAGTTGGAAAGCTGACCAACTTGATATCGTCTGATATTGGTCAAATTGAACGCGGAGTTACCAACATGCTTGTCTGTATTACAATTCCTATCCAGGTAATTGCATCTGTTGTCGTCTTGATATACATGATTGGACCAACAGGTGTTATTGGGTGGGTACTAGTCGTTGCATTTGTTCCAGTCCAGATGTGGGCATCCAGGTACCTTGTCTTACTGAGAGGAAAAGCCGTTAGATACACTGACAAGCGTATACTCGCAACTCGTGAAGCTATTCAAGGAATGCGTGTTGTAAAATTCTTTGTCTGGGAGGATACAATACTTGAGACAATCCAAAGGATCCGGTCCAAAGAAATCGCATTTATTGCCAAACTAAATCTTGCACGCTATGGGCTTATATCATTTGCACTTCATTCGCCAGTGTTTGCATCGGCTCTAACATTTGCTATATATGTGTTGACAGGTGGAAGACTTAAAACCGGACCTGTATTTGCAGTCATTGGCATATTTAACTCAATGTCTGTTCCCCTGAGTTGGCTGCCCGGTGCGCTAACAGAAACAAGAAACTCGTTGGTTCCCTTGCATAGAATAGCCGACACACTGCTACAAGAAGAACTCCTATTATTACCACAACCTCAGCCATCTCTTGATGTTGCACTACGCGTAACCAATGGTAACTTTGCTTGGAAGTATCATCATAAATCTTGCGAAAGCAAAACTAATTCACAGAGAGACGTTCAGACCAATGAGCCTATTGAAGGTACCGACATTCCACTGCAGACGTATCGCTTCCCTGATGATCTGGATAACAACGACAATAGTTTACTCCGCCTAACCAGCGTCAACATTGAGATACTACGTGGAAGCCTGGTAGCCGTTATTGGTGGCGTTGGCAGCGGAAAGAGCTCATTTATGAATGCTCTCGTCGGAGAAATGAAGTGTATCTCGGGAAAACTTGAATTTGGCGGCACCATGAGCTATGCCCCTCAAACTCCCTGGGTTATGAACTTGCCAATACGAGACAACATTCTGTTTGGTCTTCCGTATGACAAGGAAAAGTACATCAATGTCATTGAGGCATGTGCGCTTGATGTAGACTTTGCCACATTTACTGCCGGCGATCTGACTGAAGTTGGTGAACGAGGTACCACGCTTTCGGGAGGACAAAAACAGCGTGTAAGTATAGCTCGAGCAGCATACTCTGACTGTGACATTATTCTGCTTGATGACTGCCTAAGCGCTGTGGATACAAGGGTTGCGCATACAATCTTTAGACACTGCATCAAGGGGCATTTGTCAGGAAAAACGCGTATTGTTGTTACCAACAACCTTGAGCTTCTTCCTCGTTTTGACACAGTAATTACTATGCACCAAGGAAGGGTCGTCGAGCAAGGCTCATTTGCCAACCTGATGGCGTTAGAAGGAATAACTGCCTCAATGTTTAGCTCGTTTACAAGTAACAATCAGTCAGTTATCCACACCCCTGTGGCAACACAATACACTACCGACAGCTCGCTACATACAGCCACGCCAATTAGAAATATATCCGAAGGCAGCATACGCGAGCAGCAATATGAAGTAGTATCAGCGTTTGCAGCAACGGAGGCCGGAACCAGTACAATAGATATAAGCCATAGCCAGAATAGCGGGAGAATAAGCAGCAGCAGCAGCAATGAGGACGGAAGTAGTGAGGCATTTTCCAACGACGCGATTGCTATGGTAAACCTTGACAAAAAACAACCGAGAAAAAAGACCACTGCTCAAAAGCTTATGAGTGAGGAAGAGCGAACAACTGGTCAAATATCCCTCTCTACATATATAGCATACATACGAGCTAGTGGTGGGTTTATGCTACTTGCTGGTATCGTGACTTGTTTAGCCATTTCGCAGGGCTGTCGTGTCAGTGGGGATTTCTGGATACGCCTATGGGTACGCCACAAGCATAATCTGGATGCAACTTCAACTTATATCTGGGTATATGCACTTCTTGGTGGAATGCAGTTTATTTGGTTTGTTATATTTGCTATTCTGCTTGTAACTGCAACCTACAAAAGCTCAAAGTGGCTCCATTACCAGGCACTGTACCGTGTTTTGCATTCTCCAATATCGTTTTTTGACACATCGCCGCTGGGAAGGATTCTCAATCGATTTACTCGCGATGTCGACTCACTTGACCTAGCGCTTTGCGACTTCTTCAGGCAGTTTTACCAGAACATGTCGCGATCGATTGGGTCTTTTGTAACAATTGCAATACTGGTACCAATATTCTTTGTTCCGCTGGCACCACTGTTTACTCTGAGCTGGGGTCTGATATATTTTTATTTACGCACATCGGTTGAGATCCAGAGGGTTGCGGCTATATCCCGCTCTCCGCTATATGCGCATTATACAGAGACGCTTCAGGGTTTAGCAACTATCCGAGCATTCGATGCACAGACTCGGTTTATTAGACAGGTTGAAAAGGCTCTAGATAACGCAAACAAACCACACTGGTATTCGCTGGCTGTGCAGAACTGGGTCTGGCTACGTGTAGACTATCTCAGCCATCTTCTTACTCTGATTGTTTGTCTTATAGTCATCTCTCAGCCTGCTCGCTGGGACGCGGCCGCAGTTGGTCTGCTATTGGTTCAGGCAACCCAGATGGGCGCTTATGTCACATATGCTGGGAGGGGCTGGACTGAACTTCAGAACAACATGAATTCAGTTGAACGCATCAACCACTACGCAACAAAATTAGATCAGGAACCCGACGCAAACGGAGTTGACCCGCTGACAGGACAGCAATCGGATATTCTTGCTAGCAAGATGCTTCAGTCGGCACCAAGTGCATGGCCAGAGAGAGGCACCGTCATTCTGCGTAATCTCTCCATGCGCTATCGAGGCAATCTTCCACTTGCGCTAAAGAATATTAACCTGGAGGTATATGACTGTGAAAAGGTTGCCATTGTTGGGCGCTCAGGTGCAGGAAAGTCAAGCATAGTCGCAGCTCTGTTCAGACTGGTTGAGCCAACAAGCGGAAGAATTTTTATTGATGGTGTGGATACGCAAACCCTCAGCCTGAGTCGCCTTCGCCAAGCAATTGGAATTCTACCACAAGACCCTGTTCTCTTTGATGGCACACTGAGAACCAATCTTGACCCATTCCACAATTTTGGTGACTCGGAGATCTGGGATATTTTAGAGCAGGTGTGCTTGCACAGCCTTGTTTCGCAACATCCAGAACGGCTAGAAATGTTGGTCGGTGAGGGAGGCGAAAATTTGTCAGTTGGCCAGCGCCAGCTTTTGTGCTTGGCGCGGGTGCTGCTGCGTAAGCCAAATATTCTGGTTCTAGACGAAGCAACAGCCAATGTCGACCACGAAACAGACTCCGCCATTCAGCAAGTCGTCCTTTCAAGAGCCAGGGACATGACAGTAATAAGCATTGCACATCGACTGCAAACAATAGTTGGATATGACAAGGTTTTTGTTATTGACAACGGTACCGTCGTAGAGTCAGGAACACCAATTTCTTTATTAGAGCAGCACATGCAAGACCCAGACGTGGACAACATTCGCGGTTCACTAGATCAGAGCCACCATCACCAGTCAGTCTTCTATACTATGGTCAGAGAAATGGACAACGAAACTTTAGAAAATATGTTTGCACGGGCACGAGATGCTGAAAATAGACGACGGGCTGCCCTTCACTAGTGCAACAGTCAGATGTTTAAACCTCAACAGCAGCAAAACTATTTAGTGTGTGCGCTGTCTCTTTGCCTTCCCCGGCCGCTGGACCTTGCTCTTTTTTGACGGTGCAGAGAAGTTTTTGCTCTTGTTGCGCTTAACGCTAAAGCTGCTCATGTCCGCCGCGCTGTCTGCAGTGTTATTCTTCATTCCGCGCTTCTTGCCACCAAATCCAAACTTCTCGTTCTTGTTCTGGCGCTTCTTGTTAGGCTGAGGCTTTCCGCTCTTTGCTTTGGCACCACGGTTGAACTTTGACTTTTTGTCGTCGTCCTCAGAGTCAACGTCAATATCAAAATCATCAGCGTCGCCCAGATCGCCACTGCGCAGACGCTTTTTGATGGTGGCAATCTTGTCGAGCGCAACCTTCTTCTGATCCTCTCTCTCCTTGAGCTTCTCATGCTGGATCTTCTTGCCGTACTTGCGTAGCTCACGCTGCTTTTTGGCTTCCTCGGCGTTCTGGATACCCTTTTGCTGATCAAGCAATTTCTGGCGGATCCTTGCCATATGCGAGTCTGACTTTACCATCTCGGCAAAGTAGTCGCTTGGGCGTTCAAACGGAACGCCCTCCTTAAGGACTTTTTGTTTGCCAAGCATGGCTGCCTCGAGTCCCTGCTGATAAAACTTGAGCTCGCGATCCAAATCGTTGTCGGCTTTCTCAACCACGACCGGCTGTGTGCTAACAATGTCGCAGCGGTGGATCCACTGGAAGCTTTTTTGAGATATTTCTTCGAGCAGAGCGCTCAATGCGGCCTTGTGATTGATAAACTCCTTTGCGGGTCTTTCAATCATGGCACTTGACTCAAGTGCAGCCATCTCAAGGGCGGTCTCCTCATCATCGTAGATCGCGTCATTCTCGTTTTCGCTGTATTCGTGCTCGCTATCCGACATTTTAGACTGTTTTAGCAAATTGAAAAGGCTTTATGTGAGTAAATATGAAGAGAGAAATGAAGAAAAGTTGCCTGGTTAGTAAAATGGCATTAAGCTAAAAAAAAAGTTTTGAATCATTTGATCAGATTTGCGGCGATAGTGATTAAAATCTGACATCACTGCTCAAGTCGAAACGTCAACGCTTTTTAACTCTTAACTTTCTTCTATTATCTGTGAGCATAAAACTTGTTATGTCTGACTCTTCGAATTCATCGCTCTCTTCAGAAAAGAGCGACATACTTGACAAAAGGTTACCATGTGTGGCTCTTGACGGTCCACTTCTAGCCGAGCGGAATGAACGCGCCCTATTGTTCCTAAATTCCATCACTGCTAGCAATGTCGTCGATGATACAGGGCCTCTTAATACACATGGCTCATTGTACGACGGTAACGTTCGATTTGACTTTGATCCGCAAGGAATACTAGAGGGTAGTCACCCTGAAGGACTGTTTCGAAACAATGTGGCTGCGGATGCATCTCGCACAGATTCTCAGCGAAGACTACGATCTGATAACGATATAAACTCGCAGGGCGAATTAACAGCAAGTAGAGACAACCTCACTGCTGCTCAGCTAGCTAATGGGCTAAAAGATGTGGAATATATGCGTAAGAAATTGCATAATCTGACAGACCATACAGATATGCGAGCTGCATATCATACATCGGAGTTTGTACTTATGAAGTCGCCTTCTTTTCCCATGGTATTTGCATCAATCAAACCATTTGTTGGCAAAGGCGACGAACGACATCGATATGGTGTAAACTCAAACTCAGACGGGTAGGTATATATGACTAGAGAAAAGAGCATGTGTGACACTGGGTCCATGTTTTGACGCACTAAAAGATTACAGGTCGCTAACTTCAAAAATATTTGGGTATACTTTTTTTAGCGAAAGGCTAGGCAACGCGGCAAACAAGGTGGTAAGTAGCAATATATAGGTACTGCATATATTATTGCATACTCGTAAAGCTTAAAAATACATAACGGCCTTATCGATTCATTATAATTCTGCCAAGTTGCCGGGTGTAGGGCCAGTCGTTTGCACATATGCTATATCCACTCCATACGCTGGTGTAAGTATTGGTACCAAAACTATATCTGCTTGCCTTATTTATCGTTATAAGCTGACTTGTCAAACAAATCGTTTACATTTTATCCTTAACTAGGCCTGAAGCTGAGATCGAATCCGGCGGAACAGGTGTGACTACATATCAGCCAAATCGCCTTGACGATCCCGGCCTGCATAAGGGGCTTCAAAGAACAGTTCTTGGTTTGACAGGGTATATGAGCACGGTTTTTGAGTACACGCGGCCAGATGATTTGCGACAGGAGCTTAACGATCATTTTAGGGAGACGCATCCAGAACTTTACGCAGTTGGTTTGACACTTGACCAGATACGGCGTCTAAGAGCACATATGCTGCGTGTAACTCGAGAGCAGGACTTGGAGCTCTCTACAGCTGCTATTGGCTGGGTGTATTTTGAAAAGCTCATCTGGAAAGGATACGTAACCAAAGATAACAGAAAGCTTGTTTCAGGTAAGTGTATATATATATTATATTCCAACATGTTGGTCATTATCACGATACACGATTTGCACTTTGTCACTTTGTCATTAGGAACAAAAAACACAAAATGTTGCATTATTTAAGTGCATTTCGTTGCGTTGTTTCCATAGACTCTTCGCAGCCTCGTTGGTAGAGTCAATTACGACATTATTCTTGATTTATGCTTTAAAAACG
>JANBSE010000225.1:0-7500 GCA_027578475.1 Coemansia sp. RSA 2607
TTTTTTTTGTAAATAAAAACAATTTACAAAGATATGAAAAAGCAATGCATTTGAAAACACGTGTAAACTTTGTAGCTGCGGATTTATAATAAGAGTAAACTAAAGAGTTGTTTCTTGCGTTTTCTAACAACACGGCGTCTTGTTTGCAAAGTGTATCATGCGGAATTGTAGATTAGTTGGTTTGTAAAAAGGAGATTTTGGTTGGGGAGTGGAATTTACATGTTAAATGTGCAAACAGAGACGTTGTACAAAGATGCGTCAATATTTTTATATTATCTGTAAGGCAAACCTACTGACGCACATATTTGAAGAGATACGCGGTGTGCCATTAGACAGAATTCAACATCTTGGCATCCTTTGATAAATACATTCTTTTTGTATTTTATTCTAAAATGACCTTTGATTAGAAACAAAGTCTTTTTGTATATTACAAAGTATTTGTATTGAACAAACACAACGATCGAGCGAATTTTCTAGATCACGATAGAAGCAAATATTTTTTCTTGGTGTGACCCATCATTTAACGTGATGGTCTTGATTAAGCTTGGGTCAACCCCATTTTATGCTAAATTAGCTAGAAATACAGTGATCCGATAGCCTTTCCTTGTATATAGTAAAATGATTCTAAGATTTTACAGCAGCGTATCGACGTGGTTGCGAGTAACGCCAGCATGTTTCCGAGCAACAGCCGGTGTTATTCGAGGAAAACCAGCGTATCAAAGATGTACACCATTACAGCACACCCGCACGTTCGCCCACAAACCATCCGATCAAGCGGTTACTTTTAACGACCTGCACATCGACCGACGCCTCGTGCACGCCGCCGAGCGTCTGGGCGTGACGCAGCCAACCGAAATGCAGCAAACGCTGCTGCACACGCTCCACTCAACGACCACCGACGTGCTTCTACGGCATTCAACAGGCTCGGGCAAAACCTTTGCAATACTGCTGTGGCTGCTAACCCAAGCACTCCGCAACCCTCGCACAACACCCCGCGGGCAACCCTCGCACACCGCTCTGTTGCTTGTGCCGAGCCGTGAGCTGGCGCTGCAGATCGAGCAATGGGCCCAAGCGTTGCTCTCGGGGATCCCCGTGGAACGCGCCAGCGTGTTGCAGAGGTTTGTGCGAGGCTCAGAGTACTCTGCGGAGCAGCAGGAGATGCTACGGCGGCACGGGGTGCCGCGCGTGGCCCTGGGTACCGCCCGGTGTTTTCTGGACGCAGAGTACGCGGAGATACTGCAGGCCGCCCGGTGTGTGGTGGTTGACGAGGTGGATGCGGTGGTGGCGGTGCCTGGAAAACATGCATCGGATAAGCTGGTCAAGCTGCGGAGAGAGAAACCCAGACCAGGGGTGGTGCTGGTCGACCGCGTGGTGCGGAACGACGATGTGCGGCTGGTGATGGCGTCGGCGACGGCCAATAAGCAGCTGCGGAGGTTTGTGCGTCGCTGGTCGCGCGATGTGCAGCTGGTAGACTTGCTGGGCGCCGTGAGCGTACCAAAGACGCTGAGGCACCACTGCCTGGTCATCGGCGACCAAGGCACGATCCGCAATATGCGCGCCAAGGACGACGAAGAGAAACCTGAAACAAGGCAGGAAGAGGAAGAGGGAGAAAATAAACACTACCGTGCTCAGGGAGTGCTCGAGCAGCAACACGAGTTCCTGCAGGCAGCCGACGCCCTCGCCGAAGTGACCGCCAACGTAATCGCGCAGCTCCATCCCCATGGCACCATGGTGTTTATCCGCTCCGACGCCCCATCCCAACTGTTCCTCGAGCACCTCGCGGCGCACGGTGTGCCAGCCGTCGAGCTCGTTTCGCGGTACGCCGAGCACACCGAGGAGACGTCCGAGGCGCCCGTGTACCTGGCCACCGAGGAAGCTGCACGCGGCGTTGACGTGCCGCTGGTTGATTTGGTGCTGATTTTGGATGTGCCGAGGAGTGCGGCGAGCTACGCGCACCTCGCGGGGCGCGCCGGAAGGTTCGGCCGCGCCGGCAAGGTCGTGTGCGTGGTGCCGGAGGGTGCCTGGGGCTTCCATGAGAGCAAAATGCGCGGCGTGTACAAGGCACTGGGACTAGCTGCCGAGAGACTTGACTTTGTCGAGTGAAGTTGTAAAAAGATTGAGATTTATAGATTTATAGATTTATAGATTAGATTTATTTACTTTTTGTGTTTGACGGCGCACAGAATGTAGTTTGCTTGCACGCCGGCATCAGCCAGCGGGCCGCAGTGTCGCTCGACGACATGACACGAGTTCGCCACAGGGTCCAGCACCAGCCCACGTACATCCACGGTCTCCGCTCCCGCAGCCCGCAGCATATCCTGCAGCTCATGGGGCGGCACAAACTTGTGCCACTGATGCGTGCCCCGAGGGACGCTGCCCAGCAGATACTCGGGAGCCACAATATCCACCAGCCAGGACACCCACGTGCGGTTCATAGTGGACAGAAACACGGGTGCGCCGGGTTGCGCCAGCTGCACCAGGGTGCGGACGAACTCCAGCGGCTGCGCCACGTGCTCGATCACCTCGAGCGCCGCCACGCAGCCGAACCCCTCGGGGTGCTCCGTGAGTACCTGTTCGGCGGCCATCTGGCGGTACCTTACATGGGGGCAAAGCAAGGGGTCCTCCTGGAGATGCTCACGCGCCACGCGCACGTTCTCCAGGGCGGCGTCGACGCCCAACACGGAGAGCCCCAGGCGCCCGAGGGACTCCGAGGCCAGCCCGCCGCCGCACCCCACGTCGATAGCCGACGGCCGTGTGTCCGTGGAACCCGCCAACGGCACACCGAGGTCGCTGAGGCGGTCATGGATATAGCGTATGCGCGCGTGGTTCATCGTGTGCAGGTATTTGAACGGTCCCCGCGGGTCCCACCAGGTGGAGCTGATATGCCGGAACTTGTCCACTTCGCTTTGGTTGACCGACGGCGAGGTGTGCGTGGTCAGGTCGCTTTGGGACGACAGGCTGCGCTGGAGCGGTGTGCGGCGCAGATGGGGGTGTGTGCGGGTGACCAGTTGCCGGAGCATAATATAGGACAGAGTGTATTGTATATGGTTGAATTGAGGGGGTAAGGAAAATGGCAAGAGTCTAGAAAAAAAAAAACAAATTAGATAAGCGGTATGCAAGTCTACAGTGAATGAAATTGCGCGAAATGGAATGTGTGCTAAAGGGTTAGTCACGTGGAGAGATGTCACACTACACATTTACTCCACAAGCATAGTAACCGCAGTAGCGCCCAGCGCACCAGCAGCAACGCCCACAGCCGCCACAGTCCACAACCCCCGCTGCGACACTCTGCCAGACACCTCCATTTCCTCCTGCACCTTCTGGCGACTCAATCCAGCAGACATCTTCTGCGGCGACGGCATGCTGGGCGTCAGGCCGTCAAGCGGCCGTTCCTGCAAAATGTATTCCAGCGGCCTTAGTACCTGCGGCGAAGGGGGTGCGGGGCCCGAGTGGCGGTAGGCGAACACGCGGGGGCGCGCGGGGGTACGCAGGCGCTGGAGGTGCTGCAGCTGCTGCGCCAGCGATGCGCGGTCTTGCGGGCGCTGGCGTTGGGCGTGCGCGGGGGAGAGCACGCTGGCTTGCCGTATGTGAGGACGTGTAGCGAGTGGCAAGGAGAACGGCGGCATGTTTTGTGGAATGTTGGAAAGAAAAAGGAATGGTGTAAATTGAAACTGGAATGTGTATAATTGAAAAGAAAAAAGAAGCAGAACACGGAGCAATAAAGTAGTGTCAATGGGAGAAAAGGGGGGTACGGAACTTGATTCTCTTTATATAAAAAAAAAAGTTTTTTTTATTTTTATCCTTTGCCCTTTGTGTCGGAAAACAAGAGCGGCATGTGACCACACACACTGTCACCCGCTGCGGTGATCAGGGACCGCGACCACTGGAAGCTTCAACAAAAGAAGCGACATTGATCAGTGGCTGCCCCCCAACACCCGTCAAGCAACGCTTTTACCCAGCCACAGTGGCCGCCGCCGCCGCCGCAGCCGCCAGCGCCGCCGCCGCCGACGTATCCACCTCATCCCCGGCATCCACCACAGCGCCCGACACCCTCTCCACCGCGCGCATGGCGCCGCGCTTCCTCTCCCTGCCAATACTGGTCCACTCGCCACCGTATTCATGGCCCGGGTACACCACCGTGCTATCCTTTAATCCGGCCAACCTAACGCGCAAACTCTCCGCCATCTCGACCCTCGACCCACCCGCAAGATCCGTGCGCCCGCACGACCCCGGGAACAGCGTGTCGCCGCTGAACAGCCTGCACGTGTTGACCAAAAGGCACTGGCTGCCGGGCGTGTGCCCGGGCGTGTGCAGGAACCGCAGGTCCGTGCAGTGGCCCAGACGGAAGCTGAAGCCGTTGGGCGTGGGCGTGAAGTGCCGCGCAGAGAGCATGGACGCGTTGGCGCGCAGGATTTCCGGGATGTCCAAGGGGTGCGCCAGCAGCGGGAGGTGCGGCAGCCGGCGCTTGAGCTCGGCCACGCCGGCCACGCGCACGCGCAGCGGAGCGAAAGGCGGCGGCGCCATGCCACCGGCATGGTCCACGTGCGCATGCGTAACCACGGCGGCAGCCAACAGCAGCCCCTCGCGCTGCACGGCGGCCAGAATCCCGTCAATATCCCAGCAAGCATCCACCACCACGCATTTCCTGGTGCGCGCGTCAGCCACCAGGTACACGAAGTTGCGCATCTGCTGGGCAAACCGCAAAACGGCGGCACGCACGGGATGTGCTACGCCGAACGCACGTGACACAGGGTGCGCGAAATCACGCCCGGCCAGAAGCTGCACCACGCGCAGCCCCATGGCGTCGTTCTGCGCCAGAATGCGCGCACGCTCGCATGCCACGCGCACGTGCACGTCGTGCGGCGCCAGCGAAACCGCACACCGCAGGCTACCGTACGCCGGGCGCGAGCGACCTAGCGCCAGCTGCGCCGCGCCCAGCCGGAAATGCCCCTTGGCCCACTGCGGCCGCAGCTCCGTGGCACGCAGCGCGTCCTTGTGTGCCGCGAGGTATTTCCCTAGGGCGTACGCCGCCGCAGAGCGGTTGCTGTGCAGCAGCGCGAGCACGTCGCGCAGCTCGTCGCCGGCGCCCATCGCCCAGGCGTCCTGCGCAGGGCGCCCGGGTATCTGCGCCAGGAGCGCCGCCGAGAACTCGTAGCGCCCGGCGGCTGCCAGCGCCACGCTCATCGGCAGAGGCTCGTCGATGGCCTGCGGCCGCGCCGCCGGCTGCGTGCGCCAGCGCGCAAAGGGCCGCCACGCCGTGCGTCGCGGCTCGTGTGGTGAGCCGCGCGGCGACTCGGGCTCGTCGGCGTCGCGCCACCCGAGCCGCTCGAGCTCGCGCCGCACGTCGGGCTTGGCCAGCAGGTCGCGTGCCTGCTGCCCGTCGGCTGGCGCAAGGAGCAGCAGCGCCCAGGAGTACAGGTCGAAGGCGTCCTGGTACCGCCCCGCGTCGAACGTCGCGTTGGCCAGCGCCCCGAACCGGTACACCGGGTGCCGCGCGCGCCGCGCCTGCTCGACCACCGGCACCGACCGCGGCGTCTGCAGCGGCGCCGCCGGTAGCTCCGGCAAGTCGGGTGCGTTGGGCGAGCCGGGGGAGCGGGGCGCGTTGGGCGCGTCCAGCGGCGAGTCGAGGGCGTCCAGCGACGCGAGCGACGCCAGCGAGCCGTGAGCGCTGTGCAGGCTGGTCCGCGCCGTGCGGAACGACAGCGCGTCGGAGTCTGTCAGCGACGGCCGCGCAGCCTCGGCGCCAGCGTCGCCAGCAGGCGCAGGCGCAGCCTCCTCAGCTGCCGGGGCCGGCTCGGGGAACACAGCCAACGACGCGCGTATCGCACGTATGGCGCGCTCGGCCGGTGGCTCCACGTGCTCGGTCGCCGGAATGCCAGCTGCCATGCCAGCCAGCCGCAGGTGGTTCTGGCTCGACGCCTGCGACTCGCTCGGCCGCACGGCTGGCGTCGAGCTGCTCTTGGCCATTGCCGGCATGCGCAAGTACTCGGGCGCCGCCATCCAGCTCTGCTGCGCCTGAGCCTGCGCCTGCATCTGCGCCTGCGTCAGACACGTGGACCGCGACGTACGCAGCGTCGGCATTGCTACGGAAGATTGAGAAATTTGTTAGTCGCCTGTGATCATTCAACACTCACTCACACACATAGTTTCCCTCTTGCATGCTTACCTTCCACCGTGCCCCCGCCAATGCTCCACGGCTTGACCACCGCGCCAGCCGCCGCCGTCGTCGGACGCGCCGGCCGCCTGGGTCTCAACCGAATGCGCATCAACGAAAGAGGCGACTCGCCCTGCTTCCCCTCAACCGCCTGCGCCGCCCCCTGACACCCACACACATGCCCGCCCACGCCCAGCGCCGGCCCCGCCTCCGTATGCACAAAATGCGCGCTGCCCGTAAACGACGGCACCAGCGAATGCAACGGCGGCACCAGTGCACGTGCGCCGCGAGCAGAAGTCTCAGACGCGTTGGCCGAGAGGGAGCCGGAAGACGCGCAGCAGCAGCAGATCGAAATGTCGAACCCGTCGATTGCCGTTTGCATCGACCGAAGGCCGCCCTCGTGTCCGCCCACGTCGTAGCTCAGCACCAGCCGCTGCCGCCCGGTCTGCGGTCCCTGGTCCGCCATGTACGACGCTGCGTCGGGCTGCGCGCGCGCAAGGGACGCCAGCGAGGGCGAAAAGGAAAATTTATTCTCGCCGCCCTGCATCGCATCCACGTGCTCGGATATCTTTGCGGGGTTTTCCTCGTCCAGCGGCGACACGTACTCTTGTTCTTGTTCGTCTTCGTCGTCGTCGTCGTCGGAAAACTCCGCAAACACGTCCTGGTCGCTGTCGACCGTGTCGTACTGCACGCGCAGGTGGAACATGGACGACGGCCGCAGGCTGTGGGGCAGCGGATTCTCGGCACGTGCCGCGCCCTCGTCGCGCCAATCGGCGCTGCGCGATGCCAGCGGCAGCCGTTGCTTCAATCCACGTAGCCCGCGCCGTATTCGGGCGCTGGTGTCTGCCAACGCACTGCTTCTGGGCGACAGCGGGCCGTGCGCTGTGCTGAGCGCCAGCGTGTTGCTCATGCGTGGAAGAAAGTCTGTGTCGAACGAGCAGATCGAGTCGGCGGAGGACACGTGCGTTGATGGCTGCGTGTGCTGCGTGTGCTGCGTGTGTGGCCGTGCTCCCGGGCCCATGCTGACCGGTCGTCCGAACGTGTATGCGCGATCGGTCATTGTAAGCCTTGAGTGTGTGTGCGGGGGGTGCGATGTTCGGGTAGCTTTACTGCGCGATGTGCAAAAAGCAAGAGGGATGTAGGGGGAAAAAAGAAAAAAAAATAAACGTAGAGATTAGGCGCACACAGCGAGGAAACGATAGTGTGTGTGTGTGTGTGTGTGTGTGTGTGTGCGCTATAGAATGATTAATATAACTAATACTTGTAACAGCGATGAAATAAAGGACAAAGAGATTGTTGAATGCGTGGTTTGAAATGCCTCGTTTTTTTTTTGAGCTTCCATCAAA
>JANBSE010000225.1:12500-14580 GCA_027578475.1 Coemansia sp. RSA 2607
AAGCAATTTGGCAACATTAGCTGGTGTTTTTATTTTTACAGCTATTAAAATATGATTGCAAGTTAGCCTACCCCACACTGTAATTTTTGGTTGGTAGCCTAGTTTTGCAACAAAGATATTGGAAAACAACCAGATATTAAGATAATATACTGTGGCTATAGTTAGGTTAAATCTAGTAAAGATTTTTAGGAGCTACCACCACTGTAGTATTGCTAAAAGATAGAATTCTTATTTTATTTTAATGTCAGGTATGTAATTAGATAAATATATTACTGTGCAATAAATGAGTAATGATTCATTCAGAGTATGTAGGTTCCTTAAATAAAAAATTGTTAATTAGACTTGAGCAGATTTATTTTATTAAAGAAACAATTCTTATTTTTTTTAGAGAAGCAGGAAAAAGTGTATCAATGCTCACATCATTTTTAAATGCCCATAACTTTCTAGCCAGTTAGGCTAAACACACGATTTAATTTGCAACATAAACTACCACATTGGACCTATCAAATAAACTTAGCCACCTCTTATTAATTTGTCTACTTGCTGAGATATTACTCCCCTAAGGCAAAAGTCAAAAACATTCATACACTTATACCTGCCACTGTATGCCTATGTTGCATGGTGAATATTAATGTTCTTTTTTATTTTTTATTTTTTAAACACATTGTTGAAATTATAATAATATTTTTAATCATGTTAATTTATTATTTTAGAAACTAACCAATCTATAGCTATGTATGTAGTACTATTAGAGTTCTAAACTTTAACTGTTTGATTAAATAAAGTATCATATGGAACAGTATAGTAAAAAAATTAATTGACAGATTTTGTGAAAGCCCTGTAAATGAAAAAAATGTGTTATAAAAACGTTTTTGTTTGTATGTTCGATGCTCATTTACACAATGTAGACCTGTCCAGCAATTACTGGCTGCGGTTTTAAAATTAATTTAATAATCTGCATACCTTTTTATATACACATCGATTACTATATGCTACAGGATCTGCAGTGTGAAAAGTGGAAAAAGAAAAAAACGTGATTTAAACAAAAAGTAATAATACGTAAGCAGAGATGACGTTCACACTTCTTTTCTTGATATTTTAAAGAGCACCTTTTTCTTGTATTTTACTATAGTCAGCAATGAAAGTTTTCCATCTAGCAGTAATTCGGGTGACAGATGAGCGCGATGCGCAGGGCCAGCGACTACCCAGCACAATAGTGTGTTCGGCCAAGGACCTGTCGTCGTTTTCTTTCTTCCAGCGCGGCAGGTAAGTGAATAAAATAGAATGTGAGCGCGGAATGTATGAGAAATGTGAAACTAATTTGGTTTAAAATAAAGTACGTGGTTGATAGTGTCGAGGAATTTATGGACTTTATGTCAACGACAGTTGCTGAGCGCACGGCGGTGGGGCAGCGGCAGGCAGTGTCGGATAAGGAGCACGGCGAGCACGTGGTGTACACGTACCGGGCGGCAGGCAACCTGTGCGGCACAGTGCTGACGGACAAGGAGTACCCCGACCGTGTGGCGCTGTCTCTGGCGTCGCGTCTGCTAGACGAAGTGCAGAAGGAGTTTTCAGCCGAGCAGCTGCGCACGACAGTGACGAAGCTTGACTCAAAGGTGGCCGATGAGTTTATCGGCAAGTACCAGGACCCGAAGCAGGCGGACAGCATAATGAAGGTGCAGCAGGAGCTGGAGGAGACGAAAGCTGTGCTTCACAAGACGATTGAGGGGATTCTGGAGCGCGGGACGAAGCTCGAGTCCCTGGTTGATAGGTCTAATCAGCTGTCATCGAGCTCTAAGGCGTTCTACAAGACTGCGCAAAAGACCAACTCGTGCTGCGTAGTGATGTAGCGTGTGGTGTGGAAGGCTAGATTTACTTGATGACTTTTTCTTTGCTGGGTCTGTTTGTGTGTGTTTGATCGATGCTACTGATGGAGAGTGTATTTTGTCTAGAAAAAATCCAAGCCTGATTTGCGCAGGACAAAGACATTTGTTTCCGTCACTTTTTCTCGTTCTTTCTGTTTTTTTTTCGTCTCTCATTTTGTCGAGTTTTATTCGTAATTTGCAAATATCAGTTTTAA
>JANBSE010000226.1:0-14569 GCA_027578475.1 Coemansia sp. RSA 2607
GCTAGTAAATGAAACTCGTGCAGGTCCAGCCAACGCTGCTACAGACTGCTTGAGTTGCAGCGAGCCACGACGTGACAACGCTAGAGCCTGCGCTCTGCTAACAGCAGTTCTAGTCCGGTACATAATACAAAAATAAGGTTGACAATAAAAAAATGTGGGGCCAAAAGATGAAAGAGAGATTAAAGATAAAGCTGCGATGTAGATAAAAAAGAGGAAGAGGGCCATATTTTTGGCGTGTGAAAGCCAGTGCAATGCACGTGAAGTCACATTGATGCTGTTCTCCGAGCTTGCCGATCATGGCAGCTCGTCTAAATCATCATCGAGCCGACGAGTCGACGAACTGCTGAAATAAGGTGTTGAACAT
The DNA here is from genome assembly GCA_027578475.1 of Coemansia sp. RSA 2607. NCBI lineage: Eukaryota > Fungi > Kickxellomycota > Kickxellomycetes > Kickxellales > Kickxellaceae > Coemansia > Coemansia sp. RSA 2607. The sequence goes on from JANBSE010000226.1 coordinate 365, forward strand.
TTTTGAAATTAATTGTGTTTGCTTGTTCGGCTCTCCACTTCCTTCGCTACTTTCTATACCTGCTGCTGTTTCTGAAATTTACCTACCATAATGAGTAGCCATATTCCCCTTCCAAAGGAAAAGCACAGCCAGACCAAGCTATATGTGACACTTAGCTCGCTTACTTCAAAAAAGAGGGAGGATAAGCGATGCATCGAAACACACCCGTTCAACTACCGCTGCACGTTTCTTACTAACGCACCGCTAGAAAAGCAAAAGGTACTTGAACACATCGGCGGCTACTATCGTGTAAAGCTGAAGCCAAGCGATCTTATTTCACCAGACTTTATCAATGGCTACGTTAAGCCAGATACGATCATCGCCCTTAGTCTGGAGAGCCGCATCGATACTGGCGACGTAATTGCCATCGACGGGCAAGGCACGCTTATTCTAAGCTTGTGCAAAGATACATACGAGGAGCTCGGGATCGTTGGATCAAAGGCGCAGTTTCCGCTTGATGACGGATCACGGCATATCGTAAGGATCGATCTGAATGCAGGGATAATGGATCCTAGCAAAAAGTATTATCAGCGGATCAAATGGCGGTTCGATGAAGTGCTTGACCGCGAAATGGATTTTCTGTTAGGACGATTCGACCGTGAAACGGGAATGTCGCTCAATTTTGACATGCCTGGAGTGACGCAGTGCAACCCAGTTATAGAGGAACATGTTCTGCGCAATATTTGGGTTCCCGAAGTTAACGAGCTCTTTGACGAGACAACTAAACATCCCTCGGATGTGTGGAACGAACGTGTCTCTGAAGTGTTCGAATGGATCGGTGTTGCTGCATCGGGCACAGACGGCGCGCAGCGTCTTTTGTCGGCGAAAACTACATTAGCAATGGCTGCTGCTACGAGCGATATATGTACATACTCTGTTGACGAGCCGCGCAGCAGCCAGACCCTGTATGCAACCAGTGTCAGCGGCTTGATATCAGCAAGGGCAATCTTGTCGTTGTTGGAATCCACTGTAGCCGAATCTGAAAAAACCAGCTCAAACGTGGTACTGTGTGTCTGGGGTCATGAAGATGCTCCTATATCATGGGCGGCCAACGAGCACAGCTATTTGGTAAGCGGCGAAAATCTGTATGCCCAGATCCACCAACCGCACGCGAACCAATGCCTCACATTCCAAGCCTGTGGACCCTGGGATGCATTCTCTTGAACCAAATATTAAAACAAATATATTTTAACAAACTATCTACTTGTTCTTGGCTGACTCACGAGCGACACGCAGCATGCGATACCGGCGAATCGCCTTTTCCCGCTCAGCATCCATAATTCGCTTCTCTGCTGCCGAGCCTCCCTCTTCTTTAGCCTTGCGCTTAGCTTGCATCCGTTCCAGAGGCGATAGACGTGCAGTCCTCTGAATCATCTTTTTTACTGCTACTTCCTGCTTCTGCTTTTCGGCTGTTGCGGCTTCCTTTGAATGGGGCATGGGAACCATCTTTTTGAACTTTTCTTTGGGAAGAGCTTTAAAGATCGGTGGTGCCTGAGCCTGCTCACCAAATTTGGGCGCACTTGTATTCTGCACACTTGCACCGGCATCGTCCTCATCGTCGGAATCCATCCCTTTGTTCTTTTTGGCAATCCTCCGCTGTTTCCTGACAGCATCGTTCTTGCGCTTGCGCTCGGTCCGCTTTGAAGCTGTCGACTCGCCACCATCGTCTCTCGACGGGTTTAACGCTGCCTTGCCGTCATCATCAATTGCCTTGCTGTTGACCATCCGCATGTTGTTCTCCATCTTTTGCTTAACGCGCTTGTTAAACTCGTACATGCTTTCGCCAGGCATAATCTTGAGCACATCTTTGATGACCTGATTGTCGTTGCCGTCGTCTTGTTGCTTCTGCTTCTGCTTTTGCTGCTGCTTCAGATTTTTGGCTTTTTGCTTTCTCCGCACCTCGTCGTTATTCTTCTTCATCTCCATAAACTGCATCATGTGTTGAAACTTTTTGGGTGCATCGGCGGTGTTTCGCGAGCCGCGCTTGGCCACCTTGCTTCCGCCGCTCATAACCTTTGTCGGATCAAGATCCCGCGAGCCCTTCTCTCCGTATACGTCAGGCTCGTTTTTCGACTTGTTCTTTTTTGGTTTGCTGAACCCCATTGTAGTATGTAAGGTAAAATATAAATAGTAAAAGTGGATGTTTAACAGAGAAATGGCCAAAGAAAAGCATAAGTTAACTTTTTTTTTGCACCGCATATTTTGAGTTCTTGATCTCGATTACGCTTGATTGATTTCAACTTGTCTTAAGCCTGTTGCTTAGACAAGCATCTCTGCTCTGCTGTTCGTCATTTTTAATGCTTTTTTGTTGGAGGGGTTGATACATAATGATTCGGGTATCTACAAAACATATCTGTCGCATGCGTGGCCGACATGGTTCTGTACCATGGACAGGCGCCGGCTTCCACCCGAGACTATACACAAGGATCCGTGACGAAAACCCGATTGACATATGGGAGAACGAGGTGCGATCAGGAGATACAGTCTATGTGGGGATGTCTGGAGGCGTAGATTCTAGCGTGACGGCTCATCTTTTGAAATCCCGAAACCTCAACGTCGAGGCAGTGTTTATGCGCAACTGGGACACTCGGGACGAACGCGGCGAGTGTCCGTCTGAAAGAGACTGGCAGGATGTTCAAAAGGTTTGTCGGAAACTCGACATCAAGTGCCACGAAGTAAACCTTGTTAAAGAATACTGGAATTCTGTTTTTTCAAATGCTCTCGACGATTACGCAAAAGGACGAACGCCCAATCCCGATCTGCTGTGCAATAAGGAGATCAAGTTTGGCGTGTTGCTAAACGAAATCCAGAGACGATTAGGACCAAGAGACTGGTTTGCAACTGGTCACTATGCCCGTTCGATGAGAATCGGAGGTGAAGCTGCGCTGTTCCGCGGTGTGGATCGGCGAAAGGACCAGAGCTATTATCTGGCTGCGGTAAGTTCAGGTGCCCTTGATCGGGTGATCTTTCCCCTGGGATCGCTAATCAAGACTGATGATGTCAGACGAATAGCCAGGGATACCGGTCTGCACAATGCTGACAAGGAGGAAAGTATGGGCATATGTTTTGTCGGTGAGCGTCGTCGCTTTGACCAGTTTCTAGCAGAGTATCTTCCACAAACACCAGGCGACATTGTTTCTCACGACGGCCGCAATCTCGGAAGACATCAGGGTCTGTTTTCTCGGACAATTGGCCAGACAGCAGGTATTTCGGGGTGGCAGGAAAGGTGGTACATTTATGCAAAAGAGCCTGCTACCAACCGCATGTACGCAGTCCAGAACAGGTAGGCAAAAATTGAGCAATTGCATGTGTATTTGTTGACTGTATGTTGAAACTCTGTGGACTAATCACATCTTGCAAAATATAGAAACCACCCACTGCTGTATTCCCACGAAATAACGGCCAGTCCGGTTCACTGGATCGCCAAAACTCCTCCAAAAGGTAAAGTTTCAACTACACAGTTGTTTTTTTATCTTCTCGTGCCTGCACGATGACGTTTGATTTCGTTTCTAACCCTTGTTTGTTTGACGTTTGTTCTTGTTCCAGTGTAGGTCTCGATGCTGGTCAGACGATGAATCTTGATGCACAAATTCGACATATGCAGCAGCCGCAGGGGTGTACGATTCGTTGTCTGATGTCTACAGCTGCAACCGTGGATGCAAGTAGCAGTGCATCGCTAATTGCAGAATTCGATAATGCACAGTTTGGCGTGGCTCCAGGACAGTATCTCGTCGTCTACGATAGTGACCGTTGCCTTGGATCGGCCGTGATATCTTAACCTTTGAGAATAACGTTATATTGTTGAAAAACGAGATAAAGAAAAGAAGAGAAAGAAAAGAAAAGAGAAGATAGCATAGATGATGAAATGTTTGATGCGAGCCCTGAAAAGACAGAAAGAGTTGGCTTGCACTGCATAAAAAGAAGGAACCAAGTATACAATAGTCTTTTCGCTCCATATCAACACACTGAAGTAAAAGCAAACCAACGTTGTATATGTGCAGGATTGAATGTTGGTGAAGAGACAGGCACAAGTGGCAAAGGCAAGGTGGTCTGCTAAATGCAAATTGAATTCCACTGTCTTTTGCCAGCGATATCGTCTCGACCGCCTCCAGTCCCAGTGCTCTGATGCCGTTGATTCCGCTCTTCATCTAGAATGAAGGATTCTACTGCAGAGCCAGAGGCAACGGGTTGGGCAAAGGAATGGGGACAAAGTTGTGGATGTCGACTCCTCGGGCCTTCAGATCCTCGATGCGATGCGGGGGTACGAGCTTGGGGATCAGCGACGGATCAACCGACAGTTCCTCGACGGTAAAGTCAAACAGCTCAGGTATCTCTTCGCCCGTGTAGAGCCTGGTCTCGGGATTGCGCAGCTCATCAAAGAACGGATGAGCCATCGCCTGAATAGCGCTCAGACGCCGGGTAGGTGTGTACTGGAGCAGGTTCTCAATCAGATCAAGAGCCTCAGCTGACGCACGGTTGCGGAACAGACGCACAAACGGATGCGGCTTAATCTGCGGAAAGCGATGGTCCATGTAGTTCGGATTCATTGTGCGGATCTGCTCCTTGCTAGGAGTGCCCAGAACCTTGATAATCTCGACAAGCTGATCAATTCCTGACTCTCCAGGGAACAGTGGCTGCATCATATACAGCTCGGCCATTACACAGCCTGCAGACCAAATATCAATACGGCCTGTGTAGTTTGTCGCGCCGAAAATAAGCTCTGGTGCGCGGTAGTAGCGCGAGCAGATGTACGAGACGTTAGGTTCACCAGCAAGTAGTGTCTTTGCCGAGCCGAAATCGCAAAGCTTGAGCACGCCCTTTGCAGAGTCGACAAGCAAGTTCTGAGGCTTAATGTCGCGATGGCAGATGCCCATCGAGTGGATATAGTTGAGCGACCGGAACAGCTGGTACATGAACAACTTGATAAGGCGCTGAGGCACGTACTGCTTGGCCTTTGCGTGCTGCCGCGTGACGCGGTAGATGGTTTCTGGAACATATTCGAGCACCAGGTTCAGATAAATGTCGTCCTTGTCGCCCTGCGAGTAGAAAAAGTACCGTAATCCAACCACGTTGCGGTGAGCGACGCTCCGCATAACTGCAAGCTCGCGGTTCTATTAGATGCTTTATAGAGATAAAGGCAAATGTGGCAACGCATATTTAATGTGCGGTTTAGTTCAGGCGCATACTTTGGTCTATATATGTGGCTCGATTGAGGGCTTGCTGGTTGCATAGAATAAAAATCTTACCTTGAAGCGCTTATCCTGAAGGACTTTCTTAATGGCGACCTGCTCGCCACTAGGTACAAGCTCAGCCTGGAAAACAACTCCAAACGAGCCGTTGCCGACAACTTTGCAATTCGTGTAGACAATCTCAACTTCTTCACCGGTCCTGGCGTCGTGGGCCATACCACGGTTTATTTTACGCGGGTCAAGGTCACCTACTGGCAAAGAATAATATTATTTTTGAATATTTGTGTTTGAATCTGAATCTGCATATCACGAGTGGGGTTTCTAAATGACAGTGCTGATTCGGAGAGCAAATATACGTACCTAGCATTTTTAGTCCTTGCATTATTCGAGGGAAATGGGGTTACTTGGAGCGACTCTGTATGCTGACAGGTGTACAAGCGTATATACACACAAACGGGGTACGATATGGACGCGAGTGAGATAAATAACGAGGATATATGTGTGTAAGTGACAGCTAAGTCTTTGTTCTGGCTGCTACACGTCGAAGAAAAATAAGCAAAACTATAAATCAGTAAAAGTGTGCGAAAGACGAGGTTAGTTTAAAATTGTAGAAAAAAAAGGACGTCGAATTCAAACACACCCGGCAAAAAAGGAAGAAAAGAAAGAATTAAAAGAGGTCAGAGGCGGTGTATGTCGTATGTGCAAAAGGGAGCAGCGAAATCAGGTTTCTGTCGACGCAATGACGAAGGTTTTTTGGGGGAGAGGGGACAAGCGATTTTTTTTTGTGAATAGACAGTTGAGGTTAAAGCGCCAACAGGAGTACGTACCCACGTCCCTCTTGGGTCGTCTGAAACCGGACATATATAAATGTAGCCGGATCCAATAGCTGTAAGTGCGGTTGAACTCTTGTGCATTGTCAGCGTTCCGTAGTAAAGTAAAGTGAAGGGCTGGAGAAGACTACTGCTACAAGCACCCGAATCCGTCACTACTACTGCTCCGCCTATTACCGCGACCAGCACACCGCACATGCAGACCCAGCGCTGCCTCTGTGCTTGGAAGATGTAGCTGGTCGTACTAAACAATGCAATCTGTCGTGGACTTGCGACAATCCACATTCAGACAGCATCATCGGCAGAGCAGGGGGTAGCAGCATAAATGGCGGAGAAGGGTGAGTGAGCTAGCAGGTCACGCGTACGTGATCCGACTTTCTCAACAATTTCGCTTTTCGCACTCTCGCCAACAAGCGAAATAAATGAAAGGGGGTGCTCACCGCGCACATAAAGACACGGTGCTTCAAACAGAAAAGGGGCAAATGTTGGGGGACAAGAAGGAAGGCGGCAGTGGTGGTGGTGAGCGGAGAAGATGCCTGGTTGTACAAAAGAGAGAGAGAGAGAAAGGGGGAATGCTGGGTGTGGCAGGACACGCTGGGACTGCAAGCTATACAAAGACACACACGCCTGGTTCGCAAAGACCCAGAAAGGGGGTCAAAGAGAGCCACATCCGGTCGCAGGTATGGCGTGTTTGTCACCGTTATAATCACGGCAAACCCACCGGCTCCATCTCTGTCTGAAGCGCCGACGATTTTAAAAGACAGTAGTGGCGAAAAAAAGTCTAACAGCTGTGTAAACTTACATTTTGTTTTTCTTGTGGATATCGAATACGTGGTATTAATCAGGTTTAGTCAAGCTTGCTTGAAATAATTAAAATGGCCGACAAGTATGTAGAAAAGCAAAGTGATAAAACAGGGGAAGAAAAAAAGAGAGGCCGTCTCGCGCAACTTGAAGCCGGCCCGCAATGCCGTGCCTTTATGTATCCTCGGCAACATCACTATATTGATTTACTTGGCTTGCTGGCTTGCTCGTTAGCCCGGCGGGATGGGGGCGGCTCTGGTGACGCCTCTCTCTCGCCTCGCCTTGCCTTCCGCTCTCACTCTGGCTTGTCAGGCTGTCTTTCTGCGCGTGCGTGCACTGTGTGCGTGCCATCCCGTGTGCGCGTTGTACCTCGTTAATTGCAAGCAGCAGCTCCCCAACAAATTGCTGGTCACGGGGGCTGCTGGAAATTCGTCTGCCGATTGTGCTCACTCGCTTCCGCACAAGGAAGGAGGCACCGGACACGTTGCTGCTGCTGCTGCTTCTGCTCAGGCCAATCCCCTTATCTGGCTCGGGCCGACCAAAAAATCTAGGAAATCTCAGACGGTCAATGCCGACGGAGGCTGGCGCAGCTTGTTTTTCGCCCAGAATCGGGATATATGCGAGCACGCCCTTGCCGCTCCGCCACTTTTATCCCCCGTCAATGCCTGACTCAGACCGACTGTAGCCACAGCTTTGATTCATTCTTTTATTCTTGCTTCTCTGCTCTAGATTTTCCGAATTCACTTTTTTTTCCTTGGTCCATTTCCCTCGTGAATGACACGCGCAGCCGCCAAACACAACAGCGTCGTAAGCAGGTTGCTCACCATGGCAGCGCGGCTGGTCGAGCAACATCTATTCTTGGCTCTGCTGCTGCTGCGACTGGGCAACGTCTGCCTGGTCCAGACTTTTATTCATCCCGACGAAACGTGGCAGTCACTTGAGGTTGCTCATCGCACCGTCTTTGGCTACGGGTACATCACATGGGAATGGCGCCACGCGCTCCGCGGTTTTGCCCACCCCATGCTCTTTGCAGCCGTATACCGTCTGCTGGCGCTGCTCCGTCTTGACGACACAGCGCTTATAGTAAGTATGGCTTAACCCCGACCAAGGATCATGCGGTACGCAAGCAGTATCGTTTTCTCACTTTACGATGCCATGTGTGTCTGCTGATGCTGCTTGCTGATGCTGCTTCCCTGCGTTGCTGCGTAAATTAATTCCCCATATATGCAAGCGATAATGGCAACAGGCTGGTGGTAACACGTGTTACGTACATGCAACTATATTTAACAAAATCTATAGTTGCCCAGATGAGCCATGTGCTTTTCTGTATGTATACTGGGGTTCTTATTCTTAGCGCATCCCTCGTATGTTGTGGGCACGCTTCGATGACGTACATGTGCAACTACTAACTCTTCTGTCGCCTACATGTGAAAACCAAACCAAAACATGTCCCTTAATAGCTTGCAGCGCCATACGTTTTAGTTGCAGTCATTGCGGCGACGGTTGACTATGCCACATTTGCATTTGCAAGACGTCTTGCCGGAAATCAGGTGGCCAGTTGGGCGGTAAGTTATCGGAATATTTAATTCTCGTTTTTGCCATACATTCGACATTGGAACGCAAGCGTGACTGCTAAACTTTTTGTCCAAACTTAGGTGCTCTGTTCTGCTCTTTCATGGACAATGGGCAGTGGGATTGTCCGCCCGCTAGTCAATTCGGCCGAGACTGCCCTCACAGCCGCGGCCTTTGTATACTGGCCCTGGAATCGATCATTGACTCGGGCATCGCTACCCACGGCACTGGCACTTGCAGCGCTCTCGTGCATCATCCGGCCGACCAGTGCCGCGCTGTGGCTTTGTGCCGGATTGGTTCTTGTGATTGGACAGCCACGCACAAACGTCATTTCTCGGACCGCATACATTGTCACAACAGCAACAGTCATCGGCATTGCTGCTGTTGGGTTGATGCTAGTCATCGACCACGTCGGCTACGGAAAATGGGTATTCCCTCCATACCAGTTTTATGTATTCAACGTCCAGCAGGACCTGGCAACGTGGTTTGGCGAGTCACCGCCATTTTACCATCTATACGTGAGCATGCCAATATTATTCACATCAATGCTCCCTTTTGTCCTGCATGGCGTGTACATGTCATATCGCCGGCATTACGCATCTATTGAGCCAGCAATTGTTGCTGTTGCAGCATCATTTGTGTTCTCGCTCGTTGGTCATATGGAATATCGCTTCCTGTACCCGCTGCTTCCCATCGGCTTCCTTTATGCAGGCGTATCAATTCACACTCTCGTTGACTCGTCGACCAATTCCGAACTAGCCAAGGACAAGGACAAGCAGCAAAACAAGCGTGGATTATGGTCAGTTCGCAATGTTGTGCTGTATTTAGCAATAACCAACATCCCTGCAATGCTCTATCTCGATCTTGTGCACCAGCGAGGCGTCGTTGACGTGTTTGGGTTTCTGCGCGAGCAGGTTGATACCGGCAAAGTATCGTCGATTGGATTTTTGATGCCGTGTCATTCGACCCCATTCTATAGTCACTTGCACAAAGACATCCCCATGTGGTTCCTCTCATGCGAACCGCCTCTTGAAAGAACTCTGCTTGATTCTCACTACTGGGAGGCTAACGACTTTGAACAGAACCCGACACTGTTCCTCCAAAAGATATTCAGTCCCGAAGAACATGAAGTCAAAAGTGTCGTTCAGTTTACCGACAACTCACAACCACTTCCTGGACGACCACGACAGATTCCCAGCCATCTTGTGCTATACGACGGCATGGCACGCAGAGTTCATGCCTTCCTTACTGACATGGGCTACAATGAATGCGCTCGGTTCTTTAATACGCACTTTAGTGGTGACTCTCGTCGCGAAGGCGACGTGGTTGTATATTGCAAACAATAAACATTAAATAATGATTGAGGCCATTAGCTCAGTTAACCTCCTGCTTGAACGTAAATGAAATATGCCTTGCAAATATCTGTATGTTATTCAAGTTTGAAATGCATTAACGCAATTTAAATATTTTTGGTACCGTCTAAGAAAGCCAATGTTTTGTATTAAAGCTCGCTACCTGGCATCTGGTCCCCTTTTACGGCCAGTCAGACGATCTGGCGACGATCTCAGTGATGTTGCAGATGACCTGCTATCAGTCCTGTCGATTCCAGGCGCCGTGCCATATGCATCCTCATCTCCAATGGAATCTATCGAGAGTCTAAAGTCTGTAGTCCCACTGATGTGACTTTGAAGACCAGGCACATGGTAGTCGACATCGGTTCTCAGCCCGTCGATATCTTCGATAAACCCAAGAAACGCTGCTCCGTCGTCCAGATCGACATTGATTCCCTGCGCCTCCATCTGTCGCCGGTTCTTTCTCAACGTCGCTACAAGCCTAAACACCTGCGCCGCATTGCGCACAACAATCATTATTGTGTTCAGCAACTCCTCCGAGTTTGAACTCGCCGAGCAATCCTTTGAAAGCAATATCAATGTGATACCACAGAACATTACAATGATAATGTCAAAGTAGTTCCACCAAGAGGTCAGGAACGACATGTGCATGGCTACTGCCCGCGTTATGATCTCAAGCATCATGCAGATGCATAGAATCGACTCCACAACAATGAAAAACACCGAAGGACACGACTCTACAAACGCCGTTATTAGCGAGACAAGACCCAGAAGCAACATGCACCCGTAGTAGTATGTGTAGAATTTTGAATACAGCAGCCGGTTGGCTGCGCCCCGTAGGATCTCTTGCCGCGAAAGCCCGCCGAACGGCATCGATGCCCTACAGTTGAATAACGACCGACTGGTTAGTCTCAGTTGCATCTTCTCAATAGAGCCTGCCTTACTCGAGACAAAATGTCGCTTTTGTCTTTACCTAAACCGATTGAATTCCATGAGGTGCTTTAGAAATGAAGAAAATGCGAAAAATGTAATAAAAAGGGTGTGGAAAGAGAAAAGAGAAGAGAGAAATTATCTCGTCGACACTGCCAAACATTTTTAAGCCTTTCAAACGCGCATCATCGCTCAAAGCATGACAAAGCCAACCTTTGTCGAATCAACTGGGCGAGCCATATAGTTGAACAGATAGTAGCGCAAATACCCGTCGCCAGGGCCAAACTTGAGATCTGTAGTGAACATTGAGTTGTCCATCATGTCCAGACAGTTGAACACGTCGAATTTCTGCGTGCCAGCAACGATCAGCGCATCGCTCATCAGGCTGGTCAGACGGTCCTTGATCAAGCTGTTTTCCTTCTCCTTGACGAGGGCCTTTTCCTTCTTTTGGCCGCCGCACGCTGCCTTTTCTTCGTCGCTAAGCTTGATACCGTGGTCGGTCTTGACCGAATAATAGAATAGATACGCCGCATTAACTGTCGTAGATTGCTTCTTGGCTGGCACGCCCTGCGGCCGCTTTACGGTCTTGCCCTTTGACTTGCTCGGCGCCTTGAGCACAGAGCTGGGCAAGGAGTAGTACGAGAAAAAGTCTGTCAGTTTTCCTTTATGCTCGAGATCCTCGACGACATACGTCCAGATTACGCCCTCACGAGGCATAAACCAGTGCTCAATTTCCTCGTCAGTGCGGAACACAGGAAGAACGTCGGTACGTGTCTTTAAGTAGCGGTTGAGCATCTTGCGCACCTGCCCCACGTCACTCTTGCACATCAGACGCAGACCTGGGGTCGATGTGGCCGAGGGCAGCCGCATCAGTGACATAACCTTGGCCAGCTGAGGTCCCTCCAGCTTCTGGGTAAACCCAGTGTCCATTAGCTTGCGCGGGTTAAGCGTGCGATGGAAGTAGCGGCATGTGGCTACTGGCTTTGGAAGCAGCTTACCGACAGTATAGATCGCCTGGAAGATACCGACCAGATGCACTCTTCTAGTAACTTCCTTGATCATTAGCGGCGTCAGACGTTGGGTGCGCAGAGACTTGTGCAGACACAAAAAGTTGATTTCGGCCATACGAATCGTCTTGTCTCTGACCATCACATCGACTGGAATGCCGCTGATAAATGCGATAAGCTCGTCCGTATCTTCCCTACGCACGCCAACATGCCAGTCTTTGCTAAAACCTGGCGGCATCAGTGCCCATCTAATAAACTCAGCCGAGTAGCTGAATCTAAACATCGAATCGGCATCTTCGACGTAGTTTTCGAGCAGCAGATTGTGCAACTCGTCGACGTGCTCATCACGCTCAACATCAAGTAGACACCACTTCATTCCCGATGGCAGCTCGTACGGCTCCTGAGGGATTTGATCAGCTGGCAGAGGCGGATGCAGAGGGCCGTCCTTTTCAATGACATCGGCAGACTTTGGTACTGGCTGGGTGCTCCAAAACTTGTGCTCGGCCTTTTTCTCTTCGGCCTCTTCGCGTTCGAGTTTGGACATTCCAGGGTCGTTAATGGCCTGTGCCTCCATGAGTCTGAGAATCTCGCGAATCTGCTTTGCGTCGAACGACGCTGGAATAGTATTAGGCTTAGAGTTGCTCTCGTGACCTTCGTTGTTTTTGTCCGTCATTATTCAAAATTTAAATATACTTTATTGGTAGTAGCAGAGTAGACAAGAGATTCCACAAAAGAGGGAGCTAGAAAAAGAGCATGATGAACCTGCAACCTAATCGCCAGCCACATTTTGACACGAGGCGATTTGGTGAGAGATTTCTGTGTGATCCGCATTTCAATTAATCCGAGCCGGTCAGCATAGCTGGATATTTTTATCTCATCGATGGACCATCGGTCTATAGAATCATGCTCAAATGTTGGATTAGATTTGAGGTCCAGCCTTGTAGATCTGTCTGGTGGTTTAGATGTAATCAGAACAAAAGATATCATGTCATTTGATATCAGGTACGTGTGATCTAAGCATTTGCGCTCAACGATGATGTCTTGAGTGAATAATACACTTGAACCGTGTATAAAATCCAGCTAAACCTTTCTTAAAACAAGCCTGTAAAGTTCTTTCAATATTAAAAAATTAAAAATGCCATCCTTTTCAAAAGAGCCGTCGCCACTTACTTGCCCTCATTGCGGGCATGATTATACAAGCTTTGAGGACTTTCTTGCTCATAAATGTCTTAAACCAGGATCCAACACTGCTGTCTAGCAGTTTGTAGCAATAAACACAACCTAAAGCTATTTAGTTTTTACAATTGAATGTTTAAGACCAGCGGTTTTGTTAAAATACTAAATAAATGAATTATTGTTTTAATAAATACATTTATTTGTTATAAAATGCGCAAGCCTTTTTACTATATTGAATACGTTTTTGCTTATCATATACTGATTAAATATAATAATAAGTTTTATGCTAACTAGACAAATTATAAAACAACGAAAACTTGATTAACTTTACAAACTCTTTTTGTTAAAAAAAAACTAATATCTAAATTTTGATTTTTTTCATTGCCACAATCCAGTACACAAATAGTATTTGGGCAAACACGTTGGGAGGTGGTATGTGCATGTTTCACATTGGACCGAAATTTACATGATCGCTTCGAATTGAGAATGCGTACTTACAATGAATAACGTAATAAACGAGGCATATAAATTAGATTTGTGGTTTAAATTAGTAGATCTCACTGAATGCATACGATAGTATCAAAACAAAAAAGATATCATTTTTATTTGATATCAGGAACATGCTGTGTTGGCAATCACACTTGGAAATAATGACCTGACTGAATGATACACATGAAACGCGTATAAAACCTTAGCTATTGTTTGCAAATAAAACATTGAACAGTCATTTCTAAATAGTAAAAGTTAAAAATGCCACCCAATTTAAACGAGTTTGAAAGAATAAGATGTCCTTATTGTGCACAAGTATTTGACGATTTTGAAGTATATCAAGTTCATAGTTGTTGTGGATCGACTACTGAATCTGATTAATAACATCATTATGCCGACAGACAAAAAATAACACTATTGTTTGCCAACGGTGTTGTCTAAAAAGTAAATATAAAATAAATTTGATTAATAAATTTGTTTGTTAAAATTGATGTCAGCATTTATATTTGAAATGTTTAATGTATAAACTTAGAATCACTATAAATATAATTTTGAAATGACTGATAATATACAACACTTAAAATAGGTCAAAATATCATTGTGTTAATTATCACTAAAGATGATAACAATACGTTCAAACAACGCTATAAACTTAAATAATTCCCTATGCTATATAAACATGTATCCGCTTGGCTGTTCAAATAAAAAATATTATTTGAAAGTAATATCCTAAAATGCCAGGTTTACCAGAGTGTGAAAACTTTTTTGTGCAATGTGTGGTTTGTGGAGCCATATTTACAGACCCCAACTCATATCTTGC
>JANBSE010000227.1:0-14526 GCA_027578475.1 Coemansia sp. RSA 2607
TTTCCATGCAAACCCGAACGCCGTGCGTATGAGCGCGCTATGCAAGAGGCTGCTATTGAACACCCGCACATGTGCTTCTTTGTGGACGACAGTTCAGCCAACGTCCAGGCTGCTGCGCGGCTCGGCTGGACCGCCGTCGAGGTGTCGCCTGTCAAGACAGCAGACCTGCACATCACCTCCATCTACGACCTCCCCTCCGTCCTGCCGCAGGCGTTTGCACAACCCTTGACAAACCCTTAATGATATCAATCCAAATACACAAGAAGAAAAGAAAAACAAATGTTAAACCGTGTTAAAACAGTCCGGTCCGCCGCATCATCAGCTTAAAGTCGTCAAACCCGACTCCCCCGCTGCGCTCTGAATCAATAAACTCGACCATATCGCGCAGCTCGCTGTCCGGAATACGCTCACCCAAATGCGCTGCCACGCGATGCAAGTCCTCGAACGTAATGCGCGCAGAGTGTACGTCATCAGCCTCCGGCTTGAACAGCCTGAACGCCGCCGCCATCTGCTGCTCCGCATCCCCGTCGGCATCCCGGATGGACACAAACTCAAGTAGCGCGTCAAGCGTAATCTTGCCGGTCTTGCGCGGGTCAATCTCGTCGTACCATTCGTCGGGAATCTGCTCTCCGCGCTGGATCAGATGGAGGCTCTCCAGCACGATGCTCAGCGAGGTCAGTTTCAGGAACCCGCGTCCCTTCGGATCCATCGCGTTGAAGATTTTTTCAATGTCCTCGCGCATGTCCTGCGACATACCGTATGTGGATGTTCCGGTGGTGCCGTATGTCTCCTGCTCTGCTGGCTGATCGTGCGGGTTCATGACACGCAGCAGTGATGTCGCCTTTGCTTGAGTCGTCCGTGAGGTTGCGCGTCTGCGAGCTGCCGGTGGCGACGCATCGTCGACTGTGTTGTTAGTGCGCCCGCGAACGTAACGACCTTCGCCCATTCTGTCGATAAGGTGTTGTAAATGTAAAATAAAAAGTATAAACAAAGCTAAAAATGTCAACAACGAAAAACAACAAACTGTGCACAAAAAGCCTGTGTTTTGTTTGCTGCACAGCGCAGTACATATTTCCATCCAACACTAAAACCAAATCACGAGATCAACCCACAAAAGCTGAAATCGAATCATGTCTTGTCGGCCTGTTCCCATTGGACGAACCACAGCCAGACACGCGAAATAATTGCACGCGTCAAAATCCCTTTCTTTTCTCCTTGCTTCGTCACTTTATCACTTTTTTTTTCTCTCTCTGCTCCCCTCCTCCCTCACTTTATTTAATCCTACTTTTTCCATATCCCAAAAATCACTACAATGCCCGCCAAGAGCGTGTCAGGACCGGCTGCGTCCGGCGGAAAGTTCAAAACAGGGGCATCTTCGAAGCGCATACAGTCTCGGTCGTCAAAGGCGGGGCTTCAATTCCCAGTCGGTCGTGTGCACAGATACCTCAAGCTGCAGACCAAGACCGCCACGCGCGTTGGTGCCAAGGCCGCAGTCTACACGGCTGCCGTGCTTGAGTACCTTGTTGCTGAGGTCCTCGAGCTTGCCGGTAACGCTGCACGCGATCTCAAGTCGAAGCGCATCTCCCCTCGGCATCTCCAGCTGGCTATCCGCGGCGACGACGAACTCGATCTGCTCGTCAAAGCGACTATTGCCGGCGGTGGTGTTATTCCGCATATCCACAAGCAGCTTATGGAGAAGGGCAAGAAGAATGCTGCCCAGCAAAGTAAATAACTCACCCCCTTTTTTATCCCCTAATTAAATCCTCATGTATTAAGGAGTTCTGCAGGCTCTACCGGGTTACCCATTATTTTAAGTTAAGTTAAAAAAACGTGGGGTAAGTGCGTGGATTCAAGCGGTTTCACCGGCTCTGGAACTTGTGAATCAGGTGGAGTTTGGAACTAAGCCAGGGGATCCTGCCGATTATCTTTTTTACATGAGACTGATACGCCGTAAACTTCGTTTCACCTTTTTTCATCATGGTGACTTTTATGCTACTGCGACCGATTTTTTCTTTCTTTCTTTTCTTTGTGTTCTAAGCAGCCCGTCCGTTCTTTGTTTCTCCAGCAAAAAGCACATATATTATCTCCTCCGATCATCCCCACTTTCACTATCCCTCCTCTCCCTTCTTGCCCCTTTTATTTCTCTTTTCAATCGCTCTGTCACTCGAACGCTTGCTGCATTTACAATCGTCCAGTATTTCGCTCTCTTACACGCGAGAGCCTAATATCCACACATTATTTGCGCCAGGCAAACCGTCAGTCTTTGAATTCAACCTCCGACACCACTAACTGCTCGTTCCGCTTAGCGAAATGCGGGTCCGGGCTATGCAATACAGGTGCACATCTTTCGCCGTCCTGGTATCCTTGCTTGTGCTGCTATGCATCCTTCCAGCGAAGCCTGCTTTTGCTAACAATGTGCAAAAAGACACTCCCGCCTCTTTGGATCTCTTCGGCAGATGCTCTCTATTTGACGATATTGTCGGCAACCAAATGCTCTCGGGAAAGATAACTGCTGAGCAGGCCTTTGCCGAGCTTGATTCTCACAACTGCCCAATAATCCGCGGCGCATCGATAACCAGTCCACAGCAGTTACAAGATGCTGTTGAACGCAGTCTGCAGCAAAGGGACAGCGTGGATCATGAGGGTCATCCGGATCCTGCGGAATGCGAAAAGCTCCGCTCGCTGGTAAGGCAGGTATGGAGTGGATCTGGTTCGTCAAAGCAGGTCATGGATGATCTAACAGCCATCAACTGCCCCACGCTGACATCGTGCAAACAGTTTGACCGAGTAAAACGGCAGTATACCAATGGATACATGTCACCGTCTCAGGCCGTCCAGGAACTGGCACTCAAGTGCCCACTGTTTTCGCCAACAGCCTCTGAGCCGCTGGTAGCTCCTCGTCGCAGAAACGCAATGCCACCTGGCCAGTCCATGGCCGACGAGTGCCGCAAGCTTTCAGATATGCTATACACAGTTGACGAAAACCAATCGTCACCCGCCGCCGCCCGTGCTGCCGAGCTGGCTATAGACAAGCTGTGTGCCACCCGGGTTCCGCTAATCACAAACTGCCCGCTATTCCAGGGCGTCAAAGCCCGCTACGAGAGCAACCAGATTACCGCTCAGATGGCGGTCGGTGAGATGAAGGCCAACTGTCCGATCCTGTCCAAAGAGCTCAACCCAGGAATGATTTTCAACTTTGAGGAGTACGGAATGCACCGCGATCCGCACTACGACGTTGCGCACGAAAGTCACAGTCACCGGGATCCACTTCAGCGCCGGAGCTGTTGCTGTCACGGATCAAAGCAGCTGAACCAGCGTGATGAGCTTGACCTTGAAGAGGATCCAGGAATGTGTTTGCCTGGAGGAAAGAGCACATGTAGTCACGACCACCACGTATCTCAACATGCGAAGACCAAGGCTTCCGGCCTAGAGCGGTTACTAGGCGGTGTTTTCCCTAAGGGTAACCCTGCAGCTGCGGCATTGCTCGCAACATTCTACATCTCACTGTTCCCGAATCTCATTCTGTTTGCCACCCCGTCGTCGATCCCCAACAGCGCCCTGCGCATTATGGTTGGGTTTGCAGTCGGTGGTCTCTTGGGAGATGTATTCCTGCATCTGTTGCCGCACATGTTCTCTGGCGAGCATGATCACGGTCACGGCCACAGTCATGATCATTCCCACAGCCATATCAGTGAGCACACTCGCCACACAGTATTCGGGTGCACCATCTTCTTTGGCCTCATGATGTTCTTTGTTGTTGACAAATTTATGCGACTTCTTGGCAACGGGCACTCGCACGGGCACAGCCACGGACACACACACAGCCATAGCCACGGCCACATTACGACAAAGGCAAGCAACAGCTCGCTCGAGTCGAAGCAGCGGCTTCGCAAGAGACGGGCAACCAAGAGCAGCAGTGCGTCTAGCGATGCCAGCGAAGCAGATGATGAGAAGGAGTCTGGCAACGTTTCTGGAGCCAATGAGCTGACTAAGCATGAGGCAAAGAAACCAATCCGGCTGTCGGCATACCTGAACCTTTTTGCTGATGCAGCACACAACTTTACCGACGGTCTGGCAATGTCTGCATCGTTCTACCTCAGCCATGCAGCCGGGCTCTCAACATTTGTGGCAGTGTTCTTCCACGAGATCCCTCACGAGCTAGGTGACTTTGCCATTCTAGTCCAGTCTGGATTCTCGCGTACATCAGCGCTTGCATCTCAGTTCTTCACCGCGCTCGGCGCAATTGCCGGGACCATTGCTGGAATTATGATTGAAGAGGCTGGTAAGGGCAACGTGCTAAGTCTCAAGGGGCTTCTCACCGCGGGTCACCCAGCATTTGTGCCTGCTTCAGCCAGCAATACCGGCTCAATTTTCCCAGCATTTATTACGGGCATTTTCAGTCTTCTGCCATCGACTGTCGCGGGCGTTCCGTGGAGCCAGCTTGTTATTCCATTCACTGCAGGTGGATTTATCTATGTCGGCACTGTGTCGGTGCTCCCTGACCTGCTTCAGCCCGATGAGGAAGACACTGAATCTCTAGCAAACAAGAGCAGGTCACCAAGGCTTTCAGAGAAGCAGAAGCTTAGACGCGGTGTTACAATGGCGCTTGTGGAGCTTGGTGCCATGCTTGTTGGTCTTGCCATCATGGCAGTTATTGCTCTCACAGAGGAATAACAAATACATATATATTTCTTTCGCATTATAATTGTATGTTTGGATTACTATTACTGTTGTGTCTTGTTTTTGAATATGCCAACTACCACGTTCGCCGTTCTCCGTACGAGTATCGTCATTGATTCTGCTTCGATTTGGACAATCGTTGACTTGGGGGAGACCGCCTGCGGACTCGGCGCTATCACTGCTTCTGAGCGTGCAGCAATTGATGCTACCAGTCCAGCTGCTTCTTCTGAAATGCTACCTTGTTTAGCCAGACACAGTCCGCTGTCATCAACCACTAGCACGCTCAACACCTGCGGATCCTGATCAAACACTGACTTGACAATTGCATCAATCTCGACCTCCATTGTATATGTGTGTATGTGTAAACTAGATATAGAATAACAATGTGCTACAGATAGTAATGGTTTGCGTCATCAAAAACACAGAAAGAAGCACCAGTGTAATTAAATCATGTTTTTATATTTCAATAATATTTTGGTTCTTATCACGAGGAATGAAACAACCTTCTTATTTCGGCTTTACATTTTAAATTCACATACTTTTTTGAACTGCAATGCTGGGCTACGACATCGTGTTGCTTGACATCGAAGGGACGACCACTCCTATTTCGTTTGTGCACGAGGTCTTGTTCCCCTACATCCTCGACAACGTCGATCGTTTTCTGGAAACAAAGTGGCAGGATCCGGTTGTCCAGGAACATGTGCGAGCCATCGCAGACCAGGCCAACAAGGACACTCAGGCTAGAATAGCTCATGCCATTCCCATTGATCTTGAAATCGATACCCCAGAGGAAATACGCCGAAAGCTTGTTGCAAACGTAAACTGGCAGATGAAGGCTGACCGAAAGATTGCCGCACTGAAGGGACTTCAGGGCTATATGTGGCGGTTTGGGTATACCAATGGCCAGCTTCAAGGCGTCATGTTTGATGACGCTGTCCAGGCTATCAAAAAGTGGTCTACAGATTGCAAGATATACATTTACTCGTCTGGCAGCGTCGAGGCCCAAAAACTTATCTTTGGCTATAGTGATCATGGCGATCTGCTGTCATATATCTCCGGCCACTATGATACGAACATAGGGTCGAAGCAAGAGAGCCAGAGCTACACAAAGATTGCGGAGGATATTGGCATTTCGCCGAACCGGATTATGTTTATCAGCGACAACGAGAATGAGATCCGCGCTGCTGATCAGGCAGGTTTCCAGACTGTAGTATCCGTGAGACCAGGTAACCTTGCTCTCACCGAGACCACCAAAAAGAACTACAGGCTCACATCGGACTTTATGGAGTTATTCTGATACATCAATCCACCAGCTCTTGTTAAAAACATCAGCAAATATCCAGCCATGATGCACACATGCAGATGCTTCTCCACTTTTGAAACAAAAGGCGCAAGAATTGCGCTCTCGTGTCAGCACAGAGTGTGTGTTTTAATAGCTTTCTTCTTTTCTCGCAATTATAATACCCACGTGTACAAAGAAAAAAAGGAATGGCGGTTATCAAGCAAGCATTTAGCAAGGATGGGACTATCGACGAGTACATACTCAGCAACGCCAGAGGAACACGCCTTCAAGTCACCAACTGGGGTGCCCGCGTAACCAGGTTTATTATTAGAGACAGCAGTGGCACTGACCGCGACATTGTTGCTGGATTTGACAACTACGAAAAGTGGCAGGCGTCTCTCAAGATTGACGATCCGTATTTTGGAGCGACTATAGGACGGGTTGCTGGCCGCATCTATCCGTGTGATCATGTGGATGTGGCAGGAAACAACTGCGTTCTGCCTGAGATACAGCCAAACCACGTCTGCCTCCACGGTGGACGTGAGGGATTTGACAAGAAGGTGTGGTCTGGCGAAATAATATCCAAGTCGAACCCAGCCAGCGTCAGATTCACATATATATCACCGGATGGTGAGGAGGGGTTCCCGGGAAAGGTCGAGCTATCAGTCATGTTCTCACTGGGCGAAGACAACGCCATGTTCATCGAATATATGGGCAAACTTGTCGAAGGAGTCGAGACTATCCTTAATCCAACTAACCACACATACTGGAATCTGACAGGGTTTGAGGAACCGACCATTCATAATCACGTGTGTCGCCTGTCTGCAGATCAGTATATGGTCACTATGCCCGATCATATTATGATTCCAACTGGCGAACTTGCTCCGGTTGTTGGAACCATGCTGGATTTTTTAACCGGACCGCGCAAGTACGGCGAAGATGTTGAAAAATTCGACAAAAACACGCTCCGCGGTTATGACCACATATTCGTAAACAGCGATCAACCGACAGATGATCTGCGTGAGGTTGCGTGTGTATGGAGTGAGTCTAGCGGCCTAAGACTGACAGTTTTAACCGATCAGCCAGTACTTATCATGTATACGGGTAACTGGATCTCTGACCAACTTGTTGGCAAGAACGGTGTTCGGTATGGAAACTATGCTGCCGTTGCATTTGAGACCCAACGGTTCCCAAATGCCGTGAACATTCCGAAATTCCGCAGCCAGGTTTTGTTACATCCTGGCGACGTTTTTAGACATCGGTCGGTCTATAAAATCGACAAGATTTAACTCTGCGACTCACTGTTTCCCTTTCCCCGTTTTTAACCATTACTGCCCTGAACGTTTTGAGACTACAACTTGACTGGGCTTGAATGGTGGAGATTACTGCCCAGAAAGCGCTCCAGCATGTTTTGTTGAGCATTACAAATGTGGATTATTCGATTTTGAAAAAAAAACATGTCTTGAATTCTATTTATTTTATCTTTTCCTTATTACTCTTATCAAAACGGTATTACACTAATATGAAGGTGCTGCTGGCTCTACATGTATTGCTTTGTACATCTGTCGTAATTGTGCAGAGCAGCCCGGGTCTCTTTGGTATTGATCAACTACTTGAGGGAGTAGAAGAAATACTTAATCATGAATCCTTGTCGAGTGGTGTAAACAGTGACGCGATGTCGTTGAGCTCAGCTTCAATTTCAAAAGGCTCCGACGATATGAAAGCAGGCGCAGCAAATACCAGCAATGCTGTAGGGCATGTAGCCATTTCGGCTTCTGACAGTACCGATGACACGCATCGCACAGTATCCGAATCAGCGTCGCCATCGCCAACCGAAAACGCCATCAGAAATTCTTTAGCTTCCATGGATAAAATGGCAGAGTCATCGCACAGCCAGCGCAAAAGCAAATCTACATCTAGTGGCACCACGCCCGATGACGCAACTGCTATAGATGCAGCAGCAGATGCGAATGGCAATGACAGCAATGTTGATAATGAGCTGGATCTTGAAGACGAAGATGCATTTGTTGACACTAAAACAGTTGTTGAGACCCAGCTTGTTCTTCTGGCGCCAGATTTGCCCAACAGAGACGTTATCGTCTCGGCACCCATGTCATTTGAGGCCATGATAAGTTCTTCTGAGAGTCTATCTACCAAAAGCCACATGTGGGCAATAATAAGCATTTCGATTATGCCACTTTTGCTGTGAATATGATGCAGAGCGACTAATGGCTGATTATCATGTCTTTTACAAGCGTAAACATACACACAATAGTTACTTTATGAACTTTTTATGCTAAACTTACAAAATGAGATGGTGAAATGAAATATTTTATTAAACACGGATGTGCTTTCCGGTGCTCCAAATTGAAAATATGGATAATACAGTTTGAAGAAGAAGCAAAGGAAGAGGATATACCGCGCATAGTATAATGTATGAGACATTACAAGCCTTGACCAGGCCCAGACATGTTGGAGTATGCGGTGTCGTTCGAGATTGATGTAGACACAAATGGTGCTGAGCCTGATGATGGTGATGTTGTCAGTACAGCTGCCGCAGTCAACGCAGAATTAGCCGGGTGGACCGAAGTCATGTCAACAGAAGGCGATTGGTTGTGTCTGACATAGTTGACTGCACCTGGGTGCTTGGCTGAAGCGTATCCATGCGGGTGCGGGTGAGGCTGTTGTTGTGGCTGTGGCAGTAGGATAGGTTGTGGCTGTGATGGCTGAATGAGCAACGACGACGCGGCGCCAGCAGCCTGACTCAGCACTGCATGGGCGGCCATAGAGTTAGCAATCTGCTGCTGTTGCTGTGGGGAAGCTAGCGTGTGTGGAGGCTGAGTGGCTAGTGGGAATCCAGGGGGCGCCCCCATTGCGGCAGACATTGCCTGGGCAACAGTTGTACCAGTCGGCGCGGTGACATCTGTTTGCAGATATTGCTGAACGGATGAGCAGTTGCAGTTGCGATGCGCAAGCAGCTGATTATTCAGAATCATCACCTCCTCCTTTAGCTGTGCAACGGCAATATGCAGAGACCGATTCTGCATCGTGACGTCCTCTGCACGCCGCTCTAGCTCCTGAATCCACATCTTTTTCTTTTGCCTACACTTTGAAGCGGCAACGCGGTTACGTTCAAGGAAGCGGCGTCTGCGCTGCTGCTCGGCAGACTGATCATCATTGTCGCCACCTTCATCGCCGCTGTCTTCCTCCTCGTCCCTACTGTCGTCGCCTTCATCTTTTGAGTCGGCAGCGCTCGTTGTGCTAGTGCGACGAGTCTGCTGCTGCTGCTTGCTTGGTGTTGCGGCCCTCCCCTTGCGAGGCGAGTCGCTGACGCTGCTGTGAGTGTTTGCAGCGGACGATGCGGTCTTTTTCTGCACGCCACCGGATTTAACGGTGTTCCGCTTCGGAGTAGAAGTGTTTTTGGACGAATGTTTGGTGCCATTGTCATCTACTGGCATATCGGTAACTATGGAAGGCGCTGGTGTCTGGTGTGAGTATTGGTAGGAGCCTGTTATTGGCGAGTCCATCAACGACAGGGCGGATGTGTTGCTGGTAAGCATTGCGGTTGATACAAGTGTGTTAGAGTAGTTGCTGTTGTTGGGTGCCATGCTGCAAGAAGCATACGATTCAGGTGCTGTAATCTGGACTGGAGGGAAAATCGATGTTGCTAGACACTTTGGTAGTTACAGAAAAAAAGAATAAGAGAAGATGAATCAGTAATATTGACTGACGTTTGGTGGTTATTTGTTCTTTGTTAAGGCAATAAAAGCAACCTTTCCTCGCTACACTAATCGAGGAGGACAAGTAATGATGCAAGGGGAAAAAGAAGTATAAAGAGCTGTCAATGACGAAATATTTTTTTAAAAAGGAAATGCACGTAATTGATGAGGAAAGAAGACAAAAATGGATAGGGAAAATGAGCAAGGTCAAAATGTGGATTTTTAAAGCAGAGGAAGAGAGGCCAAGAAACTAAAAAACGAGTTTGTAATAAAAGATGACTAGAACTGAGCTCATGCATCCACCAATATATAGAATAGACGGATATTGCAGGTGGAAGAATCAAGTCGAAAGGAGAGGGAAAAAAAGGTTCCTTGAGGCTAACGCCCTATTGTTGCAGCCAGCCA
Source organism: Coemansia sp. RSA 2607 (assembly GCA_027578475.1). Classification (NCBI taxonomy): domain Eukaryota; kingdom Fungi; phylum Kickxellomycota; class Kickxellomycetes; order Kickxellales; family Kickxellaceae; genus Coemansia; species Coemansia sp. RSA 2607. The sequence goes on from JANBSE010000227.1 coordinate 10,087, forward strand.
GAGGAGAGAGCAGTCCTTCCCATCAATGAGGGTTTTGGATTTTTGGGGAAATGTGCAAAAGAGGAAATGACGTAATGGCGGTCGGATGGCTGGTCTGCGGCAGCCAATTAGCGCTGCCCTTGCACACATCACTGGGGCCAAGAGTGAGTGAGCGCGCAAGATCTTCGAGCAGCAGCAGCAGTCTGTTGTTGCCAGCCAAAAAGGCATAACAAGACACGTTTTGGAAATAGAGACAGAGACAGATCAGTGCTAAGCGATATACAGGCTCACACTCGCTCGATCTAAACATATTGGCTGTGTGCAAATCCATGACGTCATTGATCCCAGGGAATATGCTGGTTGCATCGTGCATGTTCACCACGCGGTCGGCTTTTTAATGCTTTGTAACTTACCTTCTGTAAAATAACGCATCATGGTGCAAGTACAAGGAAGGAGAGCGAAATGAACAAAAAGAGCAGAATGAACAAAACGGAAAGCAAAGAAACAAAACAGACGCAGGCTAGGGTAAATACGGACACCTGCTGTTGTTGTGTTGTTTTGCTTTTGTTGCTATGGAAGGCTGCAGAATACTTTTTAAAAAAGGAAGGTGTGTAAAAAGCCTAGAGCGTTTCCCTTTTGCAAATATAGGCAGGTGTAGGCGTAGATGTAAGTGTTGCTAGTAGTAGTAGTGTTTTTGATAGTGGATTAAACAGAATATATGGGGTTGAGTGAAATATGTAATGCAGTCGGTTGAAGGTAAGAGGAGAGGCAATAGCGCGCTTATAACTTGAGCATATTTATACAGCACCGGGTGTATGTATACGTTTAACAAGTTTACTCCGGGGAGCTTGCCGGTGTCACCCCTGAAATGAAAAAAAAAATGCTGTCGATTTGCAGTTGTACGTCATTGTGCAGTAAGCCCCTCATTTCTCCATTCTTCTGTTCAGACTGCAGCTGGCTTGCTTATTGCTGCAACAAGAAACAGAGCACATGCTGCAAACACGCATTCTAAGCAACTAGCAAGACTTTTTGTTCATTCTGCTTAAACAAAAGAAACACAGCAGTTGCCACTAGTGTGCAGTTCATTTGCAACAAGCAAATATGTATTGCCATGTCCGCAGCTCACATGTCTAAAATTCCTATTTGTACTAGCTGGCTAGACAAGAACAACTATGACGAACCCTCTTTGTCTCAAGAACCCGTTGCTTGCTCGGAAATATAGACACATCCGAAATGAGAGACACACGCGTCCACGTGGATGAGCTGCTTTCTACCCGTATAAAAATCACATACTGACTCATTGTGCAGCAGGTCAGGGCGTATGGAGAGCCTGCTAGCCGGGCTGTGAGTGACAGTACCCTTTATCAAACCAATGGATGTGGTTGATCTCCCTATCTCGGAATAGACTAACAGCAGCAACGGCGATTATGATGCTTTGTTTATAGTCTTGTCAGCAAGTGCATTGTGATGTAATAGCGTATAGAGTACAGATATTTGCAGTTTAGCAACAACAATGCCCTCGCACACAGCAGGCAATGATAAAAAAAGAAAATTAACAGTTACCACAGTCGAGACAGCCGACGGACGGCCTGGGCCAGGTAGAAGGGAGGGGTGGGTGGCGGTGGCAGCGTGATCGTATCGTCGTCGCCCTCGTCGCAGCCTAGTCCAGCCGCAATCGAATACGAGATCATTCCGCTGGATGTTGTGTTATCAGGCGGCAGGTTGGCCAGCTTGGCAACGCATATACGCGCTGCGTAGTTGCGCTGCCAGAGCGTATACTGAAGCGTTCCGCGGACGGTGAGATCGTATGGCCCCTTGAGCAGTCGCCGCCACTTGGAGGCATCCGAACCGTCGTCATCGCCGTCACCGCCTCCACCGAGCGTGGCGCCTGGATGGTGGATGCTTATCTGGGTTGTTTTGATATCTGTCGTTGGTTTCTGTAGCGAGCCGGGTGCAAACCGCATCGGGTCACTCAGCTTGTAGACGTTACCCAATAAGATTGCCGGCTCAGTTTCGTTGGCCATCAACGTCCTGTCTGGCTGCGCGGTTGTATTGTTGCTTATAGCAGCTGCCGCAAATACACCAATCTCGGCACGCTCAATAAGCACTTCGCGGATGTTTGGATTGGTCGACTGGATGTGCAGAATGAATAATAGCTCCTTTTCGGTTGCAAGAATGTTCGACACGCGCACAGCTTCGACGTCAGCAAGCGGCGCTGACGTAAAGTTGAACAGAATGACAAGTACAAACAGCGATGCCAAAAGCACCAATGTGAGGAATGCCGCTCGAAGTATCTGCGCAATTGCGCTCTTGCGCTTGCGCTGCTGACCGTGATGACGCCTAAATAGGGGCGTAGTCTCTGGCAAGTCTTCCGACGATCCGTAGTATACATTTGACTGGAACCGACGGCTGTTTCTGCGGGAATACTGGTTGGCGTAGGTAGATCGCAGCCCTGCTGGCTCGCCATCCATGTCGCTCTCCTCGCTGGTACCTCCACCATAGTCGTTATTGGCCTGTGTCAAAATACTGAAGCGGTGACCGACCCCACCACCTCCTGCACCGCCGCCACCGCTGCTGCTAAATCCAACATTGGCATTGACACTCGAGCTATTGGCTCCGCCACGCATTGTGCGTCCAGGCCGCCTGCCAGCTGCTCTACCGCCTCCGGAAGCAGTAGCAGCCGTATGGCCACCTGAGCTGGTATTGTTTGCGCCATAGTTGATGCTGTTGCTGTTGCCATGCGCTGTCGTACTCGAGCTGTATGTCTGGCCATAACTGCCACCAGTTGAAAGCGCACCGCCTACGCCAGAGCTGTCGCGCCGCTCAATGCTCCCTAAATAAGTCGATAGCCGGTGCCGGTTAGTGCGCCGCCTAGACTGCCCCACTGACTCGCGGTCTTCATATGCGTCCTCGGGGATTGAGCTTACATGTAGACTGCTGCGCGAATTGCGGTATATAAACTGCTCTTCGTCGTCATCCGAGTTTTCTTCTTCGCTCCCGCGACTCGACACATTGACGCGCCGCACAAACAGCCGACCAGTCCTCGCCGGAGCCACACGGTCGTTGGCACTACGTCTATTGCTCGCACGCTTGCCTGCTGCCTTGTTTATTTTGCTCGTCTCGACGCTGAGCTGCCGATCGCCCTCTTCTGCCGGAGTTTCAATCGGTGTGCCTGCACGCAGTATTTTGGTCGGATTCAGCGGTGCATCGGATGTCTGTGCAGAGTGGTAACCGATTATCGCACCGGCTTTGCCGCTAAGCTTGTTATCTGTGCCTGCTGTGCTATCCCGCCCAGATACATTACCGCTGCCTCCAGACTTGCTTGTTGCAGCAGTTGTCGCCGATGCATCTGTCCGCTCGCCAGCTATCCGTGTCAACGAGACACTACGTAGACCCACACGAGGCTTTATTGCTGTGCTAACCGGGGGTGCAACCATTGGTTCATCGTTTCCCCGTGTTGAGGCTGCTGCTGGCTGCGGCGCTGCTGCTGCTGTCTGTGTACCTGCACTATTTGTTGCGCCTGCTCGTGATGCCTGTAATGCAAGGCTCTGCGGATATTGTGCAAGTGATGCACCCATGCCTGCTCCTTCCTGTGTATTTCCAGCATTCATGCTCGATATTGTGCCAGAAGATTTGTTTTCAGCAATGCTAGTGTGTGGTTCATTGTCATTTTGGCTCTGTTGTTGCTGTGACTTCGTTTGTTGTTGTTGTTGTTGCTCTTTGTGATCCTTCTGCTCTTGCCTCTCAACCATAGCGCTGACGCTCAGGACATCAGGAAACACATGGAGCGGTTGGAAAAATGGTTGTGACAGCGGCCGTGGCGTGGTTTCTGATCGGAGCGACTTTCGGCGTGGATGCATAAACAGACCTGCCTGCTCGTCCAGAGCATGGTCGTCCAGGTCTGTGAGCTGCTTAATCATTGTCTTGTGCTCCTGCTCGTTTTCGTCGCTCATTGCTAACGAATTAAGACTGAAATTAGTACGAATCGATTGGAAAACAAATTGTGGTATAAAGAGGGGCAAGAAAACAAATTTAAAGATTTATTGGCGTCACAAACACAACTTGTTCACAGCTTTTCTGATGGCTTTGCCACATGATGCTGGATTAAATTTGTCGGTGATATCTGATTCGAGCTAACGGATTTTCCGTCAATTTTTTTGTGTGCTGTTTTTTCTTTAGTTGTGCGCTACACAGAGGCACACTTCAAGTTCGTCTTCTAGCAAGCCCTGTTCAAAAATGTTCTGCGCTATGACTACGCTGATCAGATCGCAAGACAGATTAATCGATGACAGGAGTAAGTACGTCATGACACGGCGCGGAGAACATCAAAAGCTGCTCTGGCCGAGACGAAGTGCGGGAACTCTGCGGAATAACATAACATGATTTTGGGCACATCTGGCGCTGTTGGGTTGGGCCACACTGTAGACTGCTGGCATATCTCGCGCATTACCGTCGCGCAAT
>JANBSE010000228.1:0-14492 GCA_027578475.1 Coemansia sp. RSA 2607
CACACCGTTGGCGCAAGGTAATGCTTTCATACATACTTCGTAGCATCAAAGTATGCATAAATCTAAACAAAAATAATTTTCAGGAAGCAAATGTTAGCTGTCAGGACTGGCCATACTCGGCCAAATGTCTAACTCCTGATATGATCATGCGCTATTCAAAGCATGTCAACATGTACGTGGATTTCCACGTAATGTTAAACTGGACTGGATTCGAATTACTATCAGAGTATCAGTTGTACGAACAATGTTTTGAAAAGGCACGTTTTCTTAAAGTAAATACATATGTACTTGACGACAAAATTGAGGACCACACACAAAAGTTACCCAATCTGAACAACTTTTTAGCATGCCTTCAAAAAATGATGCCTAACATAAAAACGGTTGAATTGGATTTGGGCATATGCTTTGATCCTCAAAAAGAAAATATAAAAGAAATGATAAGCCATTATATAACAAAAGTACTCGATATTTCAAACCATGTAAAGTACTCTAGCAACTATGCGCATATTGACATCCCCATTGTATTCGGCACCAACAGCCAACTGACATATCTCGAATTTACTTGGGATAAAAACTTTAGATATTTCTCGCAGGCAGCACGTCAACACAGAAAAACATTACAGGAACTGGTGATTAAAACTGTTAATGCCAAACAGCTATCGGATCTGTTTTACATGGATAATTCTAATGAAGCACTGGTATACACAAGTTTAAAATCTTTTGCTCTTAAATCTACATACTACGACAAAGTTGACAATATCTATGGATGCGCGCTTGAAATACCACCATTCCCTGTTTTAGAGAATATAGAAATCAAAAGCATGTATCCGTTTGCAGACGACAAAATATTTCATAACAACTCACTAACACTCAAATCTTTAAGGCTACTTATTGATGGTCGCATAGATGAAATGATCCATAAATCTCAAGGGTTTGCTAATGGAAGCTTTAAAGCTTTGACAAACATTGAATTATACCAAGATCTTACGTTAAACCATAGAAACACAATAAGTTTAGAAAGACTGGCACCGTTTCTAACCAAGGTTAAAACTCATGTTAGCCGTCTAAGCATATTTGACCTTTCGTACCCTGGATTCAACTTGGAAAATTTACTTGCACCACACATTTTGCTTTGCCAAAATTTACATTATCTTTCCATGCCTAGTTCGTCAATTGGATTGTCTTGCTTGTTAGATTTTATGGTTGGAATTCCTGGGCTCAAGACAATTAATTGTCAACTTGCACATACAGATCCACTATTTGAGGTCATACCCGAGTCAAGGCTTCCAAACCACGTACACAAACACTATTTCCAAAACATCATTAATCGTTGTATAGAGTGGCAAATTGAGACCAACCCGTATGTCTCGTACAAGCGCGTTGCCAAGGTCATTATTCTGTTAAAAATTGCATTTCCTACTTTTAAGTATTCAGTGCCTAATGTCCGGTCTGTAGAAAAATACGTGACAGGACTTCGAGAATGTGCATCCATTCCTCATTTTGCAGAGTACGCCAAGCAAATACTATCTCGTTTGCAATAAGTTACAGCGAATGTTGGCAGATAATATCCGTGCTCGAAGCTCCTTTACATGTTATCTTTTATAAACTCATTTTTAGATGTTCCATAGTTAAAATTTAAATATTTCATTAATGCAAATAAGAAGCCACAATGCTAGATATTTTTGCAAAGTACTCAAGCTGAATTCACTATCAAATTAGTCGGTCTTTACATAGTATCCGTAGCGGAGCCAGTAGTGATCAAACTCGTAAAGAACGCGATCGACAGACTTGTAGCCATCAACTGGCGCAAAAGTGGGTGGTGCTACATCAGCGGCAGCATAGTCAGAATCCTTGACACCGCCTGACTTGGAGAGGTAAGAGAATGTACGTGCACAAGCAAAAGTCATCGTTCGATCGTCCAAGAGGCTACCGTTGCTACGCGCCTTAAACACGGTCACGGTGACACAACGCGGTCCAAATACGTTGGTGACCTGCTCAACCAGCTTCTTGATCCCCTCCGGCGAATTAAGGTCAATCGAGCTGTCCCCTGCAACATTGGTCTCAAAGCTGGCATACGAGCAGTGGGGCTCTGGCGTTACATGGATAGTGTAGTATCCGTCATTCTGGATACCATTGAGCGAGAACCCACAGGGCGTAAACAGATACGAGTCACTGGCCGACTCAGGATAAATATCTGCAATACCTGATTCGCGCTCGACGGCCTTGCCGCCGACTGCGCCTTCCACGGTGCTAGCACCACCAAGGTACATTAGGCGCATGCGCTCGGGGTCCAGGCCTGTCATGAGAATCTCTACAGTGGTATCCTGGCTATTGTCCGGTGAGTGAGTGCCGTGCTGTACACCATCAGCGCTTGCAGACGCCAGCAAGCTGCCAACAGTCGAGCGCGACGAGGTGCGGCTGACGGCATGGAACAGCGGTGAGCCCTCTGTAGAGTTGTTAACAGCAGTGTCTCCCAAATTCTCGCCTTCTTCGTCTTCTTTCTCCTGTCCCTGGGCCAGCACAGCTGCTACGCGGTCGCCGTTGCTATTGACGATGGGCTCGGGCTCGTGGGGTCCGCTCATGTACACGTGCCAGTGATCGCGGTTGGTCTTTCCAATCAGGTAGGCCGAGCCTTCGGGGAAGTGTGCATCGAGATACGTCACCTCCTTCTCCCACGAGCGGTGCAGCTCCTCCTGCTGGTCGGGGAACATAAAGTTCTTGCGCGAGTAGAACAGCTGGTACGTGCCGGCGACGCCGAGATAGGCGCGTGCAATCTCGATGATGCGCGGGATCGCGTACAGCAGCGTGGTCGTGCCGCAGGTCTTGAGCACGAGCTTGTGCGCATACACAAAGAACGACGACTCGCTACACACTCACATACAAAAAGTCAATAATCATATTCATCATTATTAGATCATCGATCTCTGTGATTTGCCGGTGGTTGGGGGCGGGAGAGTTAAGAGAAATTCAAGTTTGAAAAAAGCCTGTTGAGTACTTGCCTTAAAAGATAAGAGTCCAGGTGCTCGTTGCACAGAGTGCTGAGCACCTGGCAGTGGACGAGGTCCAGCATGTCGCGCCAGACGGCACGCGGCACGCATCTCAGCCCACTGCGCGACTCGGACCACTGATCAATGTCCTCGTCGCAGAGCTTGACATCCTGGTTGATGCAGGTGGCTGCCTCGGCAGAGGGTGCAAACCACATCTCCAGGAGCTTTTCGGGGCCCTCAAAGGCACCCGTGTACCCGTCGCTGTGCGTGCCATTCGAGCTGCACGTCGGGGTACACTGCTGGTTGGTTTCGGCCTGGTGCTGATTATCGGTGACGCTCACGGCGTGCTGGGCGTCACCGACCGTCGGCGAAGACGAAGGCTGCAATGTCATCTGTATGGCGGTGGATGATGAGCAAAGTATTCAACAAGCACTAGTGTCAAGACTCTCACTTTTTTAAGCGAGCGAGCAAGAAGTAGAAAAATTAAATGGAAGAAGATGAAGAAAGAAAACGGTGGCTACAAAAAGAGGAACGACAGAAATATTCGTTCCTGAGCAAACCAGTGCCGTTTTCTCTTTTCCGCCACATTGTACTCGACGATCCAGCGCGCCCATTTCATTCGGATTGTTGACTTTATCACCTTTGCTCGGTGATTTGAGCGTATGAGCATCACTTGGTCGGTGCCACCAAGTTTGAAGCAAACTTGCTGCTGCAAAGCATTGATAGACAGCGAGGGAGCTCCTGGACAAGAGCTATTTTTTCCCATGCTCCACAGCTTGCATTGCCCCAAAAAAATATGTGCACCTGTCATGTGATTAACCAATCGGATGCAAACGCCAACAGGCTTAAATCAAGAAATAAAATTTTATTGGACTGCAAGAAATTAAATCAAAAGTTTAGAGACTCGCTACAGCAACAATAAGCATAAAGAATAGAGAGATCTTTGCAGTTGAGCCGGCGTTAAAGAAAACGAGATGCTGGTTGGGCACGGCCTGGCCAAAAGCGTTAGGGTTGTTCAAATCCACAAGCCCACCGTTCTGAAGTCCTGCATTGTTGACCGGAACTAGCTGGACGCCCTGCTGGCCATTAAGAGTGTTAACAAGCGGCTCTGCAACTACTTGCTGTTGCGGGATGCCAGCTTGCTGAGGCACTACGGCAACGTTTGAAAGACCAGTAAGACCTTGGTTGGCAAGTGCCAGCTGTGTCGGGTTATGCAGATTACGAGCTTCGTTAAAGCTGTTCGCAGCAAGGCAGATCCCGATCAGCGCAAAAAGAATGGTCAGCGTTTGTGCAGCGTGCATTGTATTAGTGTCGTTGTTATGTTTAAACTAGAGCAAGTTTAGGTCAGTATACAATTATTTGGTTATCAAAATGTTATAGTTTTCGGTAACTCTGGTAGAATTTATAGTTTCCACGACCATTATTCATCGTGCATTAGTAAGAGTAGCTTGCATAAATTGCTGCTGCTAAAAATTAAACAAGAGATTATTTTTGGTGAGAAAATACATGACGTTATTTTGATTCAACGGCTTTTTAATTATTTCAACACAACAATAAAAAAGTGCGCTCAATTTTATAAAAACCAGGGATTTACTATGTTAGTGGCTCTACAATGGCACAATCAAGGTATACAATTGTGATCAGCCGCAATTGTACAATAATGTGCAATTAAATTACTAATTGGACATAAACTTTTGATTGCAAATAAACAGGGTTTGCACATTAGCGCCATGCCTATTCCCCAATTGTACGGCAATCTATTATCTCCAGCATACTTTTGCATTTGCGGTATACATAAAACAAAAACGTGTTTTATTCTACTCTTACAATTGTGCGGCGCGTATTCCTTGCTAGAACCAGCTCCTTTTATTACCACAGACTTGACTGTATATAAAGATAAAGCAAAGAACTTGTGCATTCTTCCAACTTGTTTCTTGCGCAAATACATGTCCGATATGCCTCTATCCTATTTTTCATTTATTAGAATAATCGACAGAATACTATTCCCACTACTTTAAACAACAATGAAGCTTATTGCAGTCGTTCTCACATTGTGCACCCTCTCGATGGCTTTCCCCCGCTTTGGCACACAACCAGGTCGGCCAGCAGCCCCTTATCCAATTCTCAAGCCTCAGTTTTAAAGTGGCAGTTCAATGACGTCTAGCCCAATAGAATTTATAAGGTGATCTGCGTTATTGTAATTTATTAAATAAAATTAAAGTTAAATCAAAAGATTCAATGTAGCATATATATAGCTACATGTTATAATAATAGTAAACTGTTATCCAGTGTCATTGCACATGTTTGGTTATAGGCAAGCATGTACATCTTGGCGTGATGCTGAGCTTGTACATGCCACCTTGAACGAGCTTGTCTAGATAGCATTCATGCATCTGGCAACGCACGTACAAAAGAGTGGAAGACAAACTTAGGTTAAAGGTTTGTCTTACACAATTTTGAAAGAATCAATAAAGTTTTATTAGTCTCGTTTTTCACTCTATTAATTATTAACACATGAGGTACAAATAAATTTTTTGGGCTAATGCTGTCAAAATACCTTAAAATTCAAGCTCGATAGCTTCCATCCAAGCTACTTTAATACTTGTTTTAAAACATAAATAAATTGGAGCTAGTGAAATTTTGATTAAAACGGACAAATATGCTTAAGTAAATATAAACTTTACGTCAACTTTCAAAACTATATTTATTTATTTTAATCAACTGACTTTATTTGAAATTGCAATTAGAAATCCCAGAAATTGTATATAACCTGTTGATTGACGATCCAACGACACCTGAATCTATGAATCAAAATTGATTGTTTTTTAGAAACTCTTACCAGACGATGTTGATATACAACGATATACAACGGTCCATACAACGATATACAACGGTCCAAACACACAATTCCAATACTCTGCATAACACTCTAACATCACGATAACTCCCTCCATCACGATAGCCTAACGTATCCTTAATAAATAAATTCGATCGATCAAAGTCATTTTACTGGCAAAATGACTTTGATCGGTTAGATTAAACTCAAAAAAACTCTTACCAGACGAGAGCACGCACGAGAGAGTAAAAGTTTTACTTGTCTTTTGGTTAGAAGCTATTTAAGATTTATTGATACAGAAATGGATCAGCCAAAATAACAAATAAAACATTTTAATAGCTTTAAAATTTTACATAAATATAGATTTAGCTCAGTGACATTATTAAGGTCTGCCTTTTATGGCTGACGACTCACTACAGAACCACTTTTATTTCTCGTCAATAAATCACTTTTTTATGAGGAGTCAGCATAAGACACACATTAACACATTCCTTTGTAGACAAACCAAAGGAAACAATTTTATTGCTTTATTTCATTTATATGACAATTGGATAATTTCTTTTATTTCATCAGTAAGTAAATAGATGAGTGAACTTTCGTTAGAATGTGCCAAACCTAGGTTCACTATTGACAAGTATGTAGCTTTCTAAAGCTTTGTCATAGTTGCAGTTGGTTGACCACTGTGCATGCCCACTAATTACGTTACCTTTGGCAAAACAATAGCAGGCGTCTGGTAGAGGGACATACTGACATACTTGAACTAGCCCTCAGGTCTACTCTAGGAAAGTGTATTAGAAGAAACCCCGTGGCTTCTTTCTGCCAGACTAGAGATTACCAGTCGTTCAGGCATAAACTGCATCTTCATTGCTCATTTAAAGTTATGCATCTCCTCAATCACATTTTAGAAGTCTCTGATATCCTTCTTAGTGATCTGACTATTCTTAGATTAAAGCCACATGTTCTTTGCAGCACATCAACCTTTCCAGTAGGCAGGAATCCAGCATGTAGATTGGTGTGTTATTATTCATTGTCGTCAGGCATTACTTGAGAAGTGTAACATTCATTGATATATATGTACGCCATTGTAAGAGGACTTTTCTATGCTTTATGTCTGTTAACCCTCAGTTTCCTAAAATCATAATTTAGGGTTTTTGGTGACCATTCTCAGCTTCTTGTTAAGAATTAAACAAATGGCTCAACAGCAATATAAGGCATTAAATATTCGGCAAAGTTGTCTTCCACAAGAGAAACTCCAAATGAGTTTTTGTGAAGTAGTCCTCCAATAGTATTGTTTTTTTCTAAGTATATGTAAAAACCATTTCCAATTGTTAAGTATTTTTCATTGAAAAATTGTTGTGCAGATTGTTTTATATATTTATTAATTGGTTTTGACTGCTTACTTAAGATTTTAATTAAATAATCCTTAATTTCGTCTGTATCTTCAATCACTTTTAATTCAAACTTTTTAGTATGCACACAAACTTTCATTTCATTTTTTTCATCAGTGTAAATATAAATACCGTACCAATCCTCGTGTTTATAACGTTCAATAAAGCTGTCCATTTCATTACTAGTAATAACATCAGTGTTGGCACTCATTGCAAATTTTAAAGTATATGTATAGTCGTTTCTGTATGTAAAAAAAACTTTGTCTCTATAAAAAACGTAGATATAGTAAATTGTGTAATTTTAAAATAATAAAAAATTTCTTTGGCATTATCATTCTATTCATTATATATATTTTGCGCATTTTATTGTATTAAATTTTTTCTAAAAATGCTTAGCAAATATGTTAAATTTAAAACTTGTTTTATTGGATTCAAAAATATTTATTAAAAAAATGTCGTTGTACGAAAAACTTTTATTTTAATTTAAAATATAATTGCAGTAGCTAAACAGAATAGCAATTTGTTTTTTGTATTAAATTATTATAAAAGCTAATATACAAAGTAGCTATTTTTTAGTTTTATTTACGTAAAATTAAATAATAAAAATTTATTTACATGTCTACTATTTAGTATATTAAAATTATTGTATAAAGTATAAACAAGCAAAAAAGATAGAATTGTATTAATTTCAAAGAATAATTATAGTTTTAGTATATTTAAAGACAAATACGTTAATAAAATTTTAAATAAAATGTTTTACTAAGGCTGGCCAAAAATTTTAACATTTTTTATTCAGACGAATGTATATTTGTACATGTTAATATTAATAGAATTAATAACGAGACAAGTGTTATTATATTAACAAATTGATAATGAAAATTCTGTAAGACGAACTTTTACCAAGTCCGTCTTCTGCTGCTATCAGGGCAAGCTTGTTTAAAACGGCATGTACAAGCTCAGCCTTATGCCGAGTTGTACATGCTTTTTTTTTTAACTGAGCATGTGCAATCACATGGGGTATTATATTTTTTAGGAATGTGTAAGACACACCTATATTCTAAGTTTGTCTTTTATTTGTTTTTATGCAAAATTGCTTAATAAATAAATGCTTTTTAATCAAGCTTGTTAAAGATAACATATACAAGTTTAACGTTAAGCTAAGAATCACATACTAGCTTTAAGTCGACCATGTGCAATTGCAAAGTTTTTATATTAATTTGTCAATTGTATTAAATAATTTAATTTTAAAAAAAAAACATTATGTAAATACATAGTATGTTCAACTTTTATCAACATAAATTTTATTACTTGTTGTATAATTACAATTTTAAAATATATGCTACTTATATAAGGTTTGACAATATAACGCTACCCTGGAATTTAGAGTTGGCTAAACTTAGTCATTTATTTTATACGTTTACTTATTTAATATTATATAGGCCTCTCAAAAAGAAATCCAAATAATCTTATTTCGCAGTAACAAAACATTTTAAAAATAATCCAAATATAGCATCAAATAGAGTGCGGGGTAAGCTTTCAAAAAATATTGTTTTAGTAGCTGTGGCTTATTTAGTTTTTGTTTTATTAATATTTGAATTTTAAAAAAAATATTTTAAAACATAAAAAATAATGACCTCAATTAATTCATGCCAACAAGATATTCGAGCTATGATCTTGTTGTTGATTAATCTTGGCCATAAAGCAACCAATATTTATTCTACTTAAAACATTAAATACTCCACATATGCACCTTCACTTGACATAATTTACTTATGGATTAGTAGGTTTAAGAGTAGCTGTAAGTCGCTCGAGGATGCACCTAAATAAGGCCGTCCAAATCTTGATATTGCCAAACTTTATGGAGAAGCTATAATTCAAACCTTCTAAGATTTGCCACAAACAACAGTTCAAGAGTTAGCTTATATGTACGACTGCTCAGTAACTACAATGCGAACAGTTTTGGAGAAGGATCCTGGATTCAGGATGGCTTATCGCAAATGGATTCCACATGAGCTTGATGATGCACACAAAAAGGAGCGACTTGTCTTTTGCAAATCTTTTCTCAAAAAATATCAAACAAATTGCAGCGACTATACATCTAACATTGTCACATGTGATGAGTCATATCTATATCTTTTCCGACCTAAACAAGGACCAGCGGCTAAACAGTGGGTGTTTAAAGGTCAACAGCCAGAGCCTCAGGTGAGACCATCAAATTACACACGAAAGTTTCCTGCTCTTGTATTCTTCTCACGAACTGGGATTGTTTATGCTTACCTTAATACCAAAAACTCTCGAGTTAACTCTAACATATACATACAAAAAGGTCTTAAAGTAATGATCAAGAAGTGGTAAATGGCTAATCTAAAATCACATCCATCAGAAATTCATTTTCATCAGGATAATGCACCAGCTCATAGATCGGAGACTAAAATAAAGTATATTAACAATATAGGAATGACTATTATTAAAGCACCTCCCTACTCTCCTGACCTTGCACCATGCGACTTTTGGCTTTTCCTGAGGATCAGGAACAAGCTGTGTGACAAGAAGTTTGCCAATCTTAGTCAAGTAAAAAAGGCATGGGAAGATGAGCTTGCTTGTCTCACACCTGACAACTTTGAAGCCTGGTTTGATACATGGTTTAAACGTTGCCAGTTGGTACTTCAAAAGGGTGGTAACTATTATTAAATTAATATTGTTTTTAAAAGAATTTGAATGACATACTGAGAGGCCTATAATAATTCCTAATTACCACAAAAAGCTTTGTGTCTAGCGCCGCACTTGTTTTAATATTTATTTGATTAATACAATGTTGTTTTTAACTATTTACAACTATAGTGTGGAGCATGTTTTCTGTATGCTACTCTCCACATATGACACCAGCTCTGGCACCATGGTCACAGGGGTCGTAAACAGGGGTGCATTGTCATAGCCGAAGTGGCCACCTGGTCCATCAGGTGATGGCATTTTGGTGGTCTGCACAGCTGCACCTAGCACAGGGCTGACAATTACCAGGCACTCAATCATGGCCTGCAACTCATCCATGCTGTGCTGGTACCCGTGCATCTTCTCCCTAGTGATAGGCTTCTCATATTCACATGGCTTGATAGCAGCTGGTACAGTGGCACCTGATGAGCTAGCAGTCTCCACTGCAGTGTGTTTCTCCTGTGCCTTAGCAATGGCAATAGCTATAGCCAGTTTATTGCTATATAGTTGGCTCACGCCTAAGGGCATCTCTCCAATGTCTTTCTTAGATCCTGACATGTCTCTTGTTTTTGTATTTTTTTTTTATATTTTCAATTGTTTTTATAGTGTTTATATATGTATTTTTATGCCTGGGTAAAAGGTATCAGATTGACTGTTAAACCCCAGAATTAGAATAAGTAGATAAAAAAGTAAAGAGAATAAGTGCATGGCTGGGACGTGGCACAAGTGACACTTGTATGGCTTTGATCTTCTGAAATGCTCAAAAGTAGTTTTACTGGCTCTAGCAAGTGAGGGAAAGGCCGCGTAGTATGGGCTTAAATCTGTGATGAATTGACTTGCTAAAAGGTTAACTCCTGATCTTTGCAAGACTCCACCAGTTGCCGGCTTTTTTATACCTGTTGTTCTCATCATTTCTATGTTCCTCATCACAAGTTTGTTCTCTTCTAACCCCAGCTGAGATCACTATTAACAACAGCTGTCGGCCAGTCCATTCTCTGGACTGACTCACCATTCTCTTGCCGAACAACAGTTCTACTCTCATCAATGTTATCAAATGTTTTGATTGTCGGCATCCCATTGACGTTTCCCTGAGCCATCTGATGAGTGGGACTCTCGTTAATAGTATTACTCTTATTGTCAGGAAAGTGTCAAAAAACTTTTAAAAAAATGGTTTTAAATGTAATTGTATACATAACAGTATTTAACTATAGTTTAAACATGACAAGTAGTTTATAACAACAAGCAATTCATTCAACAAAAATTGACAGTTTTCAATGACTTCGGTAGTGTTGTTATCATAATCATTATGAACATATCCTTGAATTTCATTGCTATTATCTAAATAAATATAAATTCCTGGCCCGTAACTTGAAAATAAACTTAGATAACTCTCTCTATAAGCGGTAAAACCTTTGTTTTGATCAATTATAATTTCAGTATTCAAATAAGGGCTTAAATAATCTATTATATCATTATTATTTATTAGAGACACACCATGCATAGTTTTATGAACAAGAAATTCTAATCCAATACTAGTTGAATAGTAAAGATAAATTCCTGGAATGTGATCAATAAAAATACTAGCAAAAGCATTACAACTTTCAATAATTGGAGGTAATGATATTTTGGCTGCCCAAATACGTAGTAAATTGAATAAATAATTAGTAATGTTGAAATAAACTTTGTCAACTAAATTGTTTTTACAATTAACTAAACCTCCAAAAAAGTAATCTTTTTCTATATATATAGAAATCAAAGATTCATTATTATCATATTTTTCTATAAATTCATTTCTTTTGTCATTATCTACAGTATAATCTTTATATTGTTCTTGTAAGTTTAATAAATATATTAAATACATAATAATGTTTCTTTCATAATCAATATTTTGAGACGATAATTCTTTATTGTGAATGCATTTTATTAAAGTGTCATTTTGCAAAAAAATAAAAATCCCTTCATCGCTATAAGTATTGACTTTATTTTTGTTAACTAAATTGTCGGCCATTATTAAATTATTTTTTTAGCTTTTTATTAAGTGATTGTATGTATAAGCTACGTATTTATAATTATATTTTTTTTTGCAAATAATGAGTTTAAAAAAATTAAAAAAAATAGAAATCTTAGATAAAAATCTTTAGATATTTTTGTGGTTTTTATATTCTTGATACAATAATTTTTTTTTAAATTTTGGTAGCAGTCGATAAACAGAATAAAATAGTTTTGTACAAGTTTTTTTAAAAAGCTTCAAAATAACGTAGGTTTATTTTTTAGTGGTTCAACAAAGAATAAAACAATCGACAAAACTGTTAGTTCAAAGACTTAATTATAACATATATTAAAATTTATATTAAATAAAAACTATTGTATAAAGTATAAACAAGCGGAAAAGATAGAATCGTTTTTAATTTTAAAGAATAATTATATTTTAATATATTTAAAGACAAAGACGCTAATAAAATTTTAAATAAAATGGTTCACAAAGGCAGACCAAGAATTTTAACAATTTTTATTTAGACCAAAGCACGTTTGTACACTTTCTTTATTTTAGCATCTAGAAAGAATTATAGAGTAGGGTGGAAGACCAGAATCCAAATTGGGGTAAATGGATGATAAAGTCTGGTTTTCGCAAACGTTGGCCAGCGAATCGCTGCTATCTGACAAAACCGGGGCAGCCTGAATAAGTCTGTCGCTTGCAGATTTCTCGTACAGCGGTAAACCAACTTCATTCTCAACAGCGCAGCGCGGAAGCACCGGCAACTGCACCGGCAAAGTGACCAAAACAGTCTGCGTATCCGAAACGCTAATTTCAGCAGTAAGCGTCAACCGATGAGTGACCATAAACCCAGCGCCCTCGCAATCATACTGTATTTCGCCAAACGCCGCAGGTACGTCCAACTCAACAGTGAACTGATCGTGGCCGGTTAATCGAGCACCCTGCATTCCAAACATCTTGTGCTTGTATGCGACCACCAGAGAGTGTTTGAACTTGGTGTTGGCGCCGTGGACAACCAGGGTTTGTATTTCGCGGAGCTGCAGATCGAGGTTACGCAGCCGCATGCCTTTTTCCAACGCCCCCACAGTGACGGTGAACTGGGATGCTTGGTCGTCGCTGACTGCAATTGTGTTGTGTGTTAGGCGCACGGAGAGACAGCTGTCCCAGCGCACGCTGGCGCTAAGGGCGTCGCACGTGGTTGACGCCCACTGTCCGCCCTCGGCCGGACACCGTAGAATGCGCACCGGTGCATCTGCGGTGGCTTTTATCCTGAGACCGGAGTACACTAGCTCTGCGCGCACATTGTACGCGATGGAACCAAAGTTAAAATCAGTGGTTGGCGGCAGATCACCGCGGATTATAAACTCAAAACGCAGAGCATGTGAGCCTGGGTGCAGCTCGACGGGTTTGCCGTGAGCGGCTGCAAGCAGGTTCTGCGTGTCGCGTGCAATTTCGCGTGTGGTAGCGAGTGGGTATGTGGCGGTGGATGTGAGCTTGTGTGGGTAGTTTATATGCTGTGTGCCTGAAAAGCGCACGTTGAGTGAGCGTAGTTTGATTGTCTTCTGCAGGGAGATGTGCACAATGCCTGAGAGAATGCAGCCGGCTGAACAGTTGCGTTCGCCGTACAGATATACTGTGGGTGTGTCGAGCTCTACAGAAACATTAATGTTTTTAGAACGGTTGAGTGATAAATGGTACATTTTTGAGAGAATCTCGTTTAAGAGGTGTATTGGAAGAGCAAATTAGAGAATAATTTAGAAATACATAAAGTAGCGCAACTACTGTTTTTACATGAGGGAACTTTAAACGGGAGAAGGTGGGGGATTTAAATGGCAAACTTGCTTTTTTTTAATAAAGCTCAAGTTTTGAGCGCACTTTGGCAATATGTAATTTTTAAAAATTTATTTGGCAGCATGGCATCATCATGCTTCTTGGTTGTTCCCAAGATCACTCCTGCCTGTGACAGAATGGCCAACGTCATTTTAACACATTTTTTTCTTTTTTGGTTGCATGCACAAAGAGGATGGTAGAGTCGCGCGATCATCCAGAAAAAAAGAGGTTGTGAAAGCTTTTTCAATGGAATTGGACGGCTGTAACACATGTACTCGTGGTAATTAATGTTGCGAATTGTGTTTGCACCAATAATAAATGCAATTGTGGCCATGCTGGCGTCACCAAGGAACTGCTGCTGGCCACCAATTACTCCAGCTACAAAAGCGCGGGGGAAGTGAAGGCGAGGTGGAGGAAATGTTGGTAGTAGAGCTTAGCCTTCAAAGCACATGCAAGATGACTCAAATAAGGTAAAAAAAAAAGAGCACAGCTCACCTGAACACGAAAAGGTGGGCGGATGACACAGGCATTCAGCCACCCACCCGTCAATTGTGGCCAGGATGCACGGCGACGAAATGCATTAGGCAGTCGCACGCTCACCCATAAATATGATGTCATCCGGTATGTGGCCTGGGGGAATGCAAGGGTAATGGGGGCAAATTGCCCGCATATTCCGCTTATCATTCTAGCAAATCGAAACTCTTCCTGTACCCCTTTTTCTCCCTTGTTGAAACAAAAGGAAGCAA
>JANBSE010000229.1:0-14479 GCA_027578475.1 Coemansia sp. RSA 2607
ATCAACAGCATTAGACCCTCGAGCCAGTTGGTGCGCCCATCGCCAATAATATAGTTGACAAGCAGCACAGTGACAAATAGAACAACGGTGGTGAACGGGCTGAAGTAGATTGTCATTGGCTGTCCGATGATCCAGCCGAGGATGCACAGGAATGGCAGCACAAACAGTGCAATCTGGATACTTGAGCCGACAGCCACACCCAGAGCCAAGTCCATCTTGTTGCGGATGGCAACAGTTACAGCAGTGACATGCTCAGCAGCGTTACCAACAATAGGCAGCAGAATCATACCGACAAATGACGGAGACAGGTTCCACTTTTCAGTCAAACCGTCGATCGAGCTGACAAGGAACTCGGCACACACACCAGTGAGTCCAGTGACAATAGCCAGAAGAATCAGTGCCGCCCAGATACTCAGCTCGACCTCCTCCTCGTCATCCTCTTCCTTTGCCTCAACAGCAGCAACTTCGGCCTCCTTTGTCTCAGTTTCCTCGTCAATCGGGAGTGCAACAGCGTTGATTTCGTCGGTCGAGTTAACGCTAGCATCTGGGGTGGCAACAGTTGTTGTTCCCTCACCTGCAGCACCGGTATTCTCAGCGGCTTCCTGCTTTTTGGCAGGCTTCTGTGCGGCTTCCATGCGCTCCTCCAGAGAAACAGCCGAGAACAGATTCGAGTGAGTCTTGAGCTGGAAGAAAAGGTACGCGATGTAGATGACCAGCAGGAAAATGGCAGTAACATGCGACAGAGTCAGGGTTCCGCTCTTAAGGACAGCGTCCTTGGCATTAAGCGAGTTGTACGCGGCCGGAAGCAGCGTTGCCAGAATGGCCATAGCCAAAAGCGAACCGTATGATTGCGCAGCGTGAGAGCTAAACACCTGCTCGTTGTTCTTAAGACCACCAAAGAAGAAGCAGCAGCCACCAACAAGCAGAAGGTTGCTCAAGACCGAGCCAACCAGCGAAGTCTGCACAATCTCAATCTCGCCCTTGACCAGGGCCAGAATGCCGACCAGAAGCTCAACAGCATTACCAAAGGTAGCATTGAGCAGACCACCCAGCGCGTCGCCCAGATGCAGGGCTAGCTGCTCGGTTGCGTAGCCGAGAATCTTGGCCAAAGGAACAATGGCGAAGAAGTTGATAAGGAAAATAGCCACGTCGGGGAACTTTGCCGGATGGGATGCAATGCCCACGGGGACAAGCAGCAGCAGAATGTTTAGCCAGCTGCTCAGTATCGAGCGACGGATGACCAGCCAGGGCTGCTTGAGGCCTGCCGGCTTTATTTTGTGCTCAGCGTGGTCAATGTTGGCCTCCTGGTCGGACGCGCGGTGTTCGAGCGACTGCCTGGCTGCATGGCTGGCGTAGGTGGCCGCCCGGGGGCCCCAGTACTTGTTTGACGGGCGCCGCGACGTGCTTGTCGATGTGCGGGGGATGGCTGCATTGCTGGATGGAAGGTTGGTTGTCGATGGAAGCGACATTTGGCCTTCGGAGCGGCCGCGAATACGATTAAAGATATTAGGCATCGCAAAAAGATATGAAAGATTAAAGAAGACTTTGATATAAGCTGAAGTATGCAAGAAGTGTAAGACGAAATGCGAACGAACAATGGAAAAATTTCTTTTTTTCTGTCGGAAGCGACCGATATTGAAATTTTATAGTTCTATGGTTTGTTCTGTAGACAGAAGCGGACAGATGCAGGGATAGAAGTCTCGTAAGAAGGGGTAAAAGGCGGCAAAGGAAACAAGCAAAAGGATGGACTGCGCTTTTTGGCTGGCTAAGCTTTTGTTGAAAGAATGAAAAGAGAGAAGCGGACACAAGAGATGTGGAAAACTTGGTGCCAACCAGGAATGTAAAGGTAAAAATAGATGGGTGGAGCACGGAAAACAAGCTGCGTAATAAATGTAATAAAAAAGCAAAAGATGTGGAAACGAAATAAATGGAAAAGACCAGGGAGAAAAAATGCGAGAGAGGAGGGGCAACTATTTATTTACTTTTTTCGAAATAGAACAACCAACGTTCCAACATCTCGACATTTGACGCAGCAAGCTAAGCCCATTGGTATTTTTTACTACTGTTTGTGTCATCTCCCTCCTTAGATGTGGAAAGAACAAACCATTTTTGGATGTGTCTTCTTTTCAGAAAAAGCAAGCTGCAGGTAGGGAACATTCCACGCAGAACGACGTCAACTAGCTTTTGTAGCGAGGTTCTTGTTTTGGGAAGAAATACAAAGAACATGTGGAGGGTGGTTCTTGGCAGAGCATTTTTTGTTTTAAAGTAGCGATAAGGACAGGTTTATAGCCAAGATGTGCGTGTGTGTGTGTGTCCTTTGCATTGCCCTCGTATATGCGTTCTTTCTCCCCAAAAAGCAACTCTATTCTTTGTGATGTAGGAGGTCACGTAGATTGCGTATTGTCGGGTACGCAAACGTAGTTGTGCAGATGTTTGAGAGTTGTTTCCTGAAAATAGACCATAGCGCACTGGTATAGTTCTTACAACAACTGGTGCTGCAGCCAAGCCGCTCAAGCGATTCCAGCTCAGCGAGCATGTCCCACACAACAACTGGATTTACCTGAGTTTTAATCAGCGATCTAATCAGGGTCACGAGGCGGGAGGCACGATTAGTACACCTGCTTACACGTCACTGCGCGGAGGTTGGTGGGGAGGAGGAGTGGTGATGATGACACGCGCCAAGGCAGGAAGTCGTTTTTAATATTCCGCGACGCACAGCTGAAAAGCACTTGTGCATTTCAAAACTATTTTATTATTTTTTTTTTAGAATTTGCACTTTTGGCTTGGTGGAGGGACGAATTTGCGGTTAATAATTACGAAGCAGTCAAGAGCAAGCGGTACAATAGGCAGAAGCGTTCTTTTAGAGTACAATATTTCTTTTGGCGCTTGTGCATTTCCCCCCTTTTTGACCAGTTTATTTCAAGGGGAGACTCGCATTATGCATCTTGTGGTCAAACGTAATTTGTTTAATTTCCAACGTCACCACCATTTACATTCACTTTCTGTAACACCACAGCCTGTACTTTTCCTTATTTACACACAACACGGGCACATACACACACCTCAAAAAAGCAGAGCTTCTCAGCATTCTCGTTCTGCACGGAAATAGAAGCAAATGTCCAGGATACGCGACGGAGCTACGTCGGACCTTATCCGGCGGTTCGAAAACCTGGCCTTGAGTAAAAGCGGCGAAGCGGCGGCAGAGACGAAGAGCGAGGCAGCAGAGAAGGCGCCGCCGATGCTAACAAAGCGCACGCCGGTGGTGGTTGGCACCCCGACGATGGCTAATCGGCTTTCGTCGTTCCCTGCGCTCGAGAACACGCCACCACTGGCGCCAACTAACCCTAAGGCGGGCAATTCCACGCAGACGCCGCAGTCCGACCGGCTGGCGGCCACTGGCGGACTCAGCGTGTCACCAATGGCGTCCAGCAGCCTGCCGGCGTTGCGACAGCGGAGCAGCAGCCAGCTGGAGGAGCTAGCGGGCATAATCACATCAAGCTACAAAAAGTCAGGCTCAGTACCACGGCGCAAATCACTAGTGACGTCTCTGAATCAGCGGGCAGCAATCAGTGCCACAGTCCATGCGCCTGCCAAATCATGGCTGCGCACAGCCGAGCGCTACATGGACGAAGGCCGGGTGGCCAAGCAGTCGGGGGACTCTGAGACGGCGTATTTGAAGTACATGCTAGCGTCAAATATTTTGCGCGAAAAGCTGCCCAAGCTAAGGGATTTTGACCAGGTCAGTCGGTCGACAACGCTAGCCAGACTAAAGCAGCAGTTTGCCACGCAGGTGCTTGATGACCTTGAGGCGCTGGCCGAGGAGCTCAGGCAAAGGCCCTACGTTGAGGTTTCTAGTTTTGCGTCTGAGGATGGCTTACCACAGTCCCTGGGCGTAGTTGACGAGCGAGTGAATGCAGACGAGGATGCGGCGGACGCTGACGGGCGGTGGCTGGCGGCAGAGAAAAGTCGCGTGGAGGAAATCGACGCGCAGGCGCGTATGCTGGGACTGTCAGCCTCTTCAGCCGGCGTGTCAGCAGCCCCGGCGCTAAGCTCGCGGCTGGCCAGCATCGCCGAGACAACCGACAGCACTGGCGATCTGGTGGACGCGCATGCAACTACGTGCACACCATCGGAGCTTCAATCTCTCCTTGACCGCTATGAGCTTGCAGGCCGGCCAACAGTGCTGCTCCTGGACGTCCGGCCGCACCAAGAGTATGTGTGGGGTCGTATTGATCACAAATACACCGTCAATGTGGATCCCCTGGGACTGAAGAAGCACTGCACTTCAAAGGATATTGAAAGCTCCCTAGTGCTGACGTCGGACGAGCAGCAGGGGTGGTTCCGCATGCGTGCGCAGTTCGACCTGGTCGTGTATGTGACACAGTCGGCTGGATCGTTCGGCGACACGCGGAGCAGCGAAGTGGCGGCCGTAGAGTATCTCAACTCTGCTATCTACCATTACGAGTACGAGCACACCCTGCGTCACCCGCCGCTATTTTTGCTTGGCGGCTTCGACGCTTGGGCTAAGGAGATGTCTAACCGAAGGTGCGTGTGGTCGGACGAGGCGCGTAGGACGTTGGCGAGGTCGCCGAGGCCCAAGAGCATGATGGTGCAGTGGGACAGTGCGAAGGATGCTGGGGGCGACGGTGGCTTAGATCTTGCGTCGATGCTGGCGTACCACGCACCAACTGCTGGTATCACTGGTGGGACGTTAGCACCGTACAATGTGCGATACCAGGCGGCGCCGGTTTCGCCCGTACCGCCGGTACCCGCAATGCCGGCGGCTTTGCAGACGGAGGGCCTTGCGAACGAGCAGGTGATTACCCCAGTATCTGGCTCAGTGTTTGATTTCTTCCAACAGAACAGCACTTACCGTCCACAATGGCCCCAGCAACAGCAGCAGCAGCAGCAACAGCAGCAGGAGCAACAACAAGAGCAACAGCAGTCGCAGCAGTTGCAGGAACAGCCGCCGAGCACCGACGCGCGTCATCGTCCAACACACACATCGTTTACGCAAGGATACGGCGCCATTGGAAGCCCAGCACCAGTCACAGTGCCGGCTGCCGAGGAGGAAGACTTTGAGGGCAACTTGCCGGCAGATCCACCTTCGCGTGGGGGAGAGCTTGCGCGGCGCAAGACCATCTTTGATAACCCGACGTACGGTTTTACGGGGCCAGCGTACAGCAACGGCGCACGTGCCGAGGCATCAGTGGATTCGGCGACGGAGTTAGCGGAGCAGAAGCCTGCGTATCTTCGTAGACGCAGACAGCCACCTCCTATCCCGAACATGCGTCTACCGTCTAAGCCGGCTGAATACAGTGCAGCTGAGGCGCAGGCTGCGTCAGATGCAGTAGTGCCGCAGTCTGAGACAGCGGTGCAGCAGACTGAAGCGCCGGTGCACCAGCAGCCGCCGCCCAAACCGCAGGAGTATGTTCCAGCGCAGCAGCAGCAGCAGCAGCCGCAGTGGCAACCCCAGCTGCAACAGCAGCAGCAAAACTATTCACCGCAGCAGCAGCAGCACGGTTATACGCAGTCCCCGGCACCGTACCAATACCAGCAGTACGGCCACATGCAGCCAGGATATGCATCGAGCCATGGCCTGTACAGCCACCCGGTGGCCGCCGGCTCAGACCCGTCGCTCAACGGCCGCATGCACTCCGGCGCCAACCTACGCAACTCGATAACCTACGCGCCGCCACAACAACCCACGCAATACCACTCCCCAGCACCACATCAGCACTACTCACCGCAACCACAGCTACAGCAGTATCAGCAGCCAGCGCCCAAGAAGCCACGCAAGCCCTCGGCTCTAGACTCCGCATCCTACGGCGCTACGGGGCTGAAGAATTTCGGCAACACGTGTTTTATGAACAGCGTCATCCAATGTCTAGTAGGCACGGCGCCCTTTGCACGCTACTTTCTGCAGGGCGGGTGGAAGAAGGATCTTGTGCGTGATACGGCGAACGCAGGGCAGTGCGAGGTGGCCGGCGAGTTTGCTCGTCTGGTGGACAGCATGTGGCGTGGCCAGTACGGATCCATCTCGCCCATCGCATTCCGCCAGGCAGTCGGCGGCTGCTCGCAGCAGTTTGGCGCCAATGACCAAGAAGATGCACATGAATTCGCCTCCTTTCTGCTCGACACGCTGCACGAGGCGCTTAACCGCGTGCACCCAAGGCCACCGCCCTACCGTGACATGACACCCGAGGAGGAACGTATGTTTGAGCAGCAGAGCAGTCTTGCGCAGGCAGAGGAGATGTGGCGTCGGTACACTAGGCGTAACTGGTCCATTATGACCAGTATTTTCCAGGGACAAGTACAGTCGCGTTTGGCGTGTTTGTCGTGCGGCGCTACGTCAACCACATATCATACGTTTACAGAACTCTCAGTGCCCATTCCAACGGATGCTGCGGCTGGTGGAAAGCCTGGGCTATTTTTGCGTCGCTCCGCCGGTCGCTCGGCGGCTCCTGTGTCTTTGTACCAGTGTCTTAGCGCGTTCTCCGAGACTGAAACGCTAGACGGCGACAACCGGTGGCTCTGCCCGCGCTGCAAGGTCAAACGCAAGGCTACCAAGCGTCTACTTGTATCGCATTTACCCCTAGTACTTATTGTGCATCTTAAGAGGTTCTCGACCGTCGGCCATTTCCGCGAAAAACTCGAGACAAACGTTGTCTTCCCTACGCAACTTTTGCAGATGGATCCTTATGTTATCTCTGACCTGCGTGGCCACCAGACTGCGTATAAACTGTATGCTGTGGCGAATCATTACGGGTCTCTGTCGTCTGGTCATTATACCGCGAGTGTGTTTAACGGGCTGCGCGGTCAGTGGAACTACTTTGATGATACTAGGGTGACGCCGATTGCTGAGGACAAGGTGGCTACGCCGGCTGCATATCTGCTATTCTTCGTTCAGGTACAACCGTCGCAGTGAGGGTTGCATTAGATGGTCTCAATGTAAAGTAGTTTGATATATTTTGGTGTTTGATTCACAAACCAAGAAAATGTGTTTTTTTTTTTATTATTTTTAGACACTTGCAACCTTTTAATTTTATGAATAATAATTGTAATACAATTATTTTTATTTTTTCTTGTTGCTATTGTAATTGACTACAATAAACTAGTTTTATTTCTATTTCATATGGTTTGCCAGAAAAAATTATAATTGCCGTCAACTTTTATGAAAATAAACTATGTATTAGAGTTGCTGTGTTAGAAGCTATTGATTTCGGAATTTTAAGCATTTTTACAGGGTTAAAATCTACAACATTGTTAAGTACAGACCATATTTGTTATTTTAAAATTATAAAATTTTAACACAGCAATGCTAAACAAGTTTAATAATGCATGTTTAAATTTAATTTCATAGCTTCACATTTAAAAGAAATAATAGCAACAAACAATATATTTTCATTATATCCCGATTGTGAACTGATGGGGGCTCAAACTACATTAATGCATACTGTAGCTAGAGATTGTGTTCAAAGCAATTTTACTTGTTATTACCCAACAGTAGTACGTACTGACAATTATTTAAGAACTAGTTAATAAACTTTACATGCGCCGCTGATTAATGACAGCAGTGTAAAGGTTGCTTTTTATGGAATGGATACCTAAATTTAGTGCAATCAGTTTGCAACATATTGCCGTTTCTGTTTTTGTAAATCCAAATTTAAAATACATTAACAAAAAATAATGTATACATTTGACTTAATGTTATATTTTAACGGGTTTTTTTACAAGTAATTGTTGACTAACTGCAAGAATAACGTCATAACGTCATTTTTTATATTTATTCTGATTGAATTTTAAGAATTAAAAAACTAAACGCGTTCAAATAATAAACTAAAATGCAACTAAAGTTACTACTATGAACCTAATATTATTATAAACCCCCGAAAATATGTTTATTAAAATTTAACAACATAGGTTGTTGCAAAGTAAGAATTTTTTTTAGAAATACTTTTGGCAAGCCCTGTATTACTCTCTAAAAGCAGAAATAAAAATATATACATTTTTTGTTATGGTATGTATTTTTTGTTTCAATTATAATCTTGGTGGTCTTTTCTAAATCATCAGGTGTCTCAAGCATCCTTTAAATTTCTTATGTTAAAAGGCTGCCTGGCTAATCATATGACCTTTCAAAAAGTATAAAGTCTTTTAAAAAAATTGAAAATGCAAATGCAGGAAAAAAATACATACAGTAATAAAAAATGTAGCAATTATTCCTTTTTCATCTTTTTTCTTCACTATTATTTTACTTTGCTAAGTTTATATTTAAGAGACACTTTTAATCAGAATATGGCAAACGTAAAGAAGCCAACATGGTACAAAATCGTACTTGGATTCTATCTATTGGCATCAGTTGGACTGTATAGTGCATGGAATGGAATCTATCTTGGTGAAAAATTTAGCAAGGGATTTTACAACATCAGCTTTGGTGATCAATACACATCAGCAGTGCTGGCCACTGCACTTGGAATATATGCTTGTCGAATGTCAAGCTTAGTTTATTATTACTATAAATATGAGAACACTGAAGAAAAATGTTATGCAAAGTTCAAGTGCAACTTTTTTCACATACTAGGATTAACAATTGTGTTGTTTTACAACCCTAAATCTGTGCTGATGCTTGCAAATCTTCTTAAAGGCAAACCCGATAATCTTTTGGCTGCCTTGTTCTTTAGTGCAGTAGTTACAAATGGTCTCCTTGGTATTATTGGGCTTATTATTTGGTGGAAAAAATGCAGCTGCAAAACTTGTAAACAAGGCAAGAGTAGTCAGTCTAACCCTTCTCCTCCCATTCCCATTAGTACTAATAATAATCAATGTGCTGAAACTACTTTTAATAATGTATTTCCAAATTCTCTTATACCTCCACCTGTTCCCGAACATAGAATTAGTTATAATCCAAAAGATTATCAATGACTATAGCAGTTAATTTTTTTTATTATTTTAGAAATTAATATGATGTGTCAGGGACACGTTTATCAATGTTTTTGTCTTTTGACTTCAAAATAAGTAATAACTCAGCAAATTGATTACACCGAAACAAGTAGCTTTTTTAATAAGAAGGCTTTATTGAAATAATACATGTTGCAAATATATTCACATGCGTAGCTTTACACAATAGCAAGTTGTGGGCATTTGAAAGCAATCTTAACATTGATACACTTTTTGAGATAATTATAAAAAATTTAATAAATTAAAAGTCAATTCTAAGTTCAAATAAAAAATAAATTAATTGCAAAAGTCAGACCTTTTGTCTGTCAACATTTGGCGCTTTTATTCTTTTTGAATTTGATTCCAGCAATTGATTACCAGTAGTTAATCAAACTGACGGGTAGCAACAAATCATAACAGTACCACTAATTCTTAAGCTCAACCCACAATGCATTAATAGTAGTCAGACGCAACAACTGTACAGGCTACCCCACAGTATTAACTAGCTTTTTAAGTAGTCAATAATATTTATATATGGTATTATGTTAAGTGTCAGTATTTTAATAAATTGTCTTTTATAAATTCTAATTCCATGATCAGTTTATCAAAAATAAAGACCACCTCATAGATTGTTCATGTAGTGACTCTGTTTATGCATGTTTTGATTGAAAGAATTTTATTTACTCTTCCAACAGAGACGCAGCTCTAAAGTTTGACGTTTATACCTTTATACACAACTGATTTGCTATCATAGCTCAACTGCACTCTCTTGGCATCATTTTTCAGGCTCCAAAAATATACATTTTTGTACCAAATAGATTAATACTAGTTAAATTAACCCACAAGACATACTTTTCTTTGACTAGAGTACATTCTTTGTTATCATTTGCTTAGTCAAAATTATCGGAAAAGGAAGTTGTTTCTTTAGTTTTTGATTTAAATTACATTTCTTTGCAAATTATTCGTTAAGTATTATATCATGATTCACACACTTGAGAAACTACTTTCCAAGCAATTTGGCAACATATACTGCAGTGTCCTCACTTCGAGACATTTAAAGGTGATTACACTACAACCAATCCAACTGAATTAGCTCTATGCCATCACCAGTTTTTGCAATCCAATGCTTTGCATACAATCTGGTAACAAAATGCTACTCTCTAGCAATGTTTACAACAAGTTTCTTGACATATTACCTTTAGCTATTGTCACATTTGAGGTGCTGAAAGAAGCTGTTTTAAGTAATGTTACTAAAGAGTTTAAAGACAGCTATAAAAAACTGAAAGTAATAAATCAAGTGAAGATACAAGTATTAACAGTAAAAAAAAAAATATAATTGAGTTAACTAAAGATTGTTTATGTAAACTTATTTAAAGTAACAAAAATGTCTCCATCAGCTCAAAAGAGTTTATCAATGCTGAAGTCATTTTCAAATGCCTAAACTATTTATTGAAAAAAGAAAAACACATGATTCTATTTGCAGCATAATCTAAAATAATAGGACTTTCGTTGATTTTGTATTCGATGGCCAGACCCCATGCAAATCTTCTGGTGCATTACCCATCTCTCCAAGGTAGAGTGCCTGATCATGATGTGCCCCACTGGGCATGCTGTACAAGGCCAGCTACTGATAACCATATTGACCTGCCATGCTGACAGGCATCAGTGTCCCTCCAGTGACCATGTAGTACTGATCCATTGTCCACATAGCCATCAACCTCTCTAGAAGAATGCACATATTGTCCATCTGCCTTTCCATGTTCACCATCCTGGTGTCATTGGACTTCTGTGGTTCCTCAGCCTCCTGCACCTCTGCAACACCCACTGATTTTGCCTGAGTCACATCTGGTGGCATGCATCCAGCCAGTTGCTTCTCATCTCCATCCTCAGCTCTAGAAGGCATTCCCACTTTCCTCACCACTGGTTGGGAGACCTTCTCCATGACCTTTGCTGATGGCATCAATATTGTTACTGTTTTTGGGTTTCTGAGTTTTCTGATGTTTTTAGGGTTTATATGGCTTTTAATATATGGGGAAAGATATCTTTCACATATGCACTGGACCATTAAAACCCCATAAGAAAGTTAATAATAATAAGAAGTTGGGATGTTGTGGAGGTCTCAATCTTGGTCTCCTATGTGCGGCTCTAATATGTTGCTCCATGCATCCTCAATATCTGTTGTCAGCTTCTCTGTTGTTCAGCACTAGCAAGTAAGGGAAAGTATGAAGTTCAGGTATGTAAGTAGAATCTGGGATGCTCAAGATATCACGAATTTTTACTCCTGAATCATGTTCAACCATTGCCCACCCCTCACTTATAAGATCCTCTATCCTGCCATCACTAGTGTTTATGTTTTTGCTTCCAGATCCATGGATGCCACACCTGCTGCCAGTGCTGGTCCCATTGTCTGAGTCCTCATTTTTCCCATGAGGCACTGCATTGTACATCTGGACCCAAGCCTCTCCATCGCTTGTGTCATCCCCACGTTGGCTCACACAGATCTCGGCTCAATGAGCTGAATGCTCATCACATTATATAAAGTTATAATCTTGTTTAATGTAATCAACTTGCTGAGATATTAGTCTTCAAAGTCAAAACTAATAAGTGCTGATACACTTTTCCTGCTACTGTATGTACCCACGAAATAAAACAAAAGGCAAATGCAAAAAAATGAATGAGGTCTTATTGTATAAAAAGCAAAAAAAAGTTAATTGTTTCAAAAAAATTATTATAAATTTCTTTATATAATGTTGAATAATTTATTCATTATACATAAAAGCCCAATTTTTAATTACTCTTTGATGACAGGTATAAGAACTAACACAGTGAGCCTGCGTAATAAATTTTTTATTTCTCTTATCTTTTTTACGTTTTTTTGAAATTATACTGTCATATTTTTTATTGTATACACTCTTTGGTACTTTTGTAGTTATGGCTAAGAAAGATTTAACAAAAAATCATAAAATTTTTTTAGGAATTTTTACACCACTGGCATTTGTTTTATATTGCAGTTGGATTTTAGTATTTGTCATTTCAAAGCTAAAAAGTGGATTACATACTTTTAACTTTTATGACATATACATCGTAGTTGTTCTATTTGTTGCATTAGGTATATACTCATGGCGTGTAATTCGTCTAATGGATTACTATAAAGAGTACTATGATTACTATTTTTGGTGCAAATTTAGAACTAGAAGCATTTTTTATCACATTATTGAACTACAATTTATTTTGTTTTATTCTCCAAATGCTATACAAGTACTTGATTCTTTTTTAAAAAAAACCCCTAATAATATTATGGCAGCATATTTGTTTAGTGTTCTTTTTATGAATTTAACACTTGGTATTGTGGAACTTTTTATTGCAAGGGGTGAATGCAAGTGTCGTTCTTGTAAACCAAAGATATATAAAAAACCGCTTCCTGATGGTTTACCTCCGTGCTATGGAACTCAAAATAATATGAATCGTATTGAGGAATTTAAAGAAAATAAACCAGTTCTTAAGAAAACGAAGGTTCAAGATGATTTTTCTACTATGCTTAGAAGACACTTATATTTGCCAATATGATGATTACAAAATCATCCTATATTTTTTAACATTGTCCCTGTTTAAAAGTAATTAATATAGACAATATTTAGTTTAGCTAGAGTTTAACTATAATTAGTATTGACAATATTGTATCTACTTACATGGCACAATACATGGTTAACACTAGATTTGAAGAATAGTTTAATTTATAGAGTTTATCGTTCTAACAGTATAATAAATAGATATTTTGTTCAAATGCCTAGCACTTAACATTGTCTTATGCTAGTTTAATATCTACAGAACATTAGATAGGAAAAGTATGGCATTCCCTGTAAGTTTTGTTAAAATCTAAATCACTCATTATAGCTAGTTTTCTCTCTTATAATCTGATTGCACTGAAGTACTTTATTTTTACTTGTAAGCTGCTATAAAATGACTGGCATCCTGTCGACATTTTTTGAATAAAAAATAACTCGTCTCATAGAACTTGGTCTCTCCCACAATTTCAATGTAACAATTTTTTTTGAAAGAGTAACGCTGCCAAAGCTTGTAAGAATTGGGGTAGCTTATTCAATTGAATACATAATAACAAGCGATAGTCCGCAACACATTCTAAAACACATATAAACTCAGGAACTAAATCAAAGAATATACTCACTGGCCATTTCCTTCTTTATCACAAATGTTAGCAGACAAACACTAGTATAATTTAATACTAAAGCGACTATATAACAGCTTCATTAAAGTAAAAAACGCTGGGTTTTACGATTTAAAATGTTCCAGTATAAAAGAGCTACATATAAACTAATATTGTAATTGTAAAACAAAATTAAAAAATTCAATAAGCAATCATACTGACGGGTAGCGGCGCAGCTTCCTGATCGTCCAGCAAGCGTGCCACAGACCTGCGGATATTCTCAGCCCGATAGGCCGTATCCTCCGCATCAGCGCGCTGCACCCTATCGAGCAACTCAGCATCAATATTCGCATGTGTGCGCAAAACAAGCTGTGCAATATCCCGAATATGCCTCGTCTGCACATCAAAGTACGCGCGGAAACCCGTCTGGTTGCGCTCGGCGTGGACAGGCAGCGAGTCGCGCAGGTTGGCCCACTGGCGGAACCTGTATGCCAGCACCTGGTCGATGGCGGCGAGATACGCGGCGGCGGAGTGTGCATCCCTCAGGGCATACGACTGCACCGGGTGGCGGGCGGCCTGTTGGCTGATATGGTGCAGGAAGCCGCGGATGTTCTCGGGCCGGAGGGCGTCGACGCCCGGACGGCAGGGCAGCGAGCCGGCGGGGCTGAGACTGGCCAGCTGGAACAAATGCGTGCTGAGCGAGGCCACGGGACTGCTGCCCTGCGAGACGCCCAAAAAGCTCCGGTACCCGCCCTCCACGCCCTCGTACAGCACGCCCGCGGGGAACATGGGCTGGTGGCGCGAGCCGCCCAGGAACGTGCGGAACGACGCGTACTCGCTCGGCACCCTGGCTTCGCCCAACACTGCGTTGGCCTTTTGCATAGCCTGGGAATACTTTACCAACGCACCGGTGAACCGCTCACGCCGGTCACCGCGTACGGCGTCCAGCATATCCACAGACGCCTGCACCATCTGGGCAGAATACTGTGCGGCGGCAACGTGCGCGGCCACGTAGCTGCGTTCTGCGGAGCAGCCGGAGAACCCGCGGATCGGCGCCAGGTTGTCGGCAGTGAGTGGGCGCTGAGGGTCGATGCGGCGGTAGTTGTAGAGCGTGAAGGCGGAGTGTTCGAGGAACGGAGTGGCGTTCAAGCGCGCCGCCACGGTGCTGAGGGGCTTGGCGATGTTCTGCGGCAGCACGCGGCGGGCCAGCCCGTATGTGCGGGCCAGCCGGAACTGTATATCGCAGGGCTCTAGGAGGTATGCGGAGGCCAGTATGCTGTAGTCACGGTGCAGCGCCGTCAGGATGCGTTGGTCGAAGATAAAGTCTACGTCGTAGAGCGGCAGGTTGCGCTCGATGTGCTCGCCCAGGCGGCCGGT
>JANBSE010000230.1:0-14471 GCA_027578475.1 Coemansia sp. RSA 2607
CTGTTCCTGTCTAACTTTTATTGCACATACAAATTTTGAAGATCAATGAATAAAATACATAAAAATAAGCTTTTTTTTAGTTTTGGTTAGCGACAAACCTAAGGCTCGCTGTCGTCATCTTCGCCATAGAGCTCGGTAATTTTAATGTCACTGTTACTCAGAGGTGTGTGCTGGTTCCAATTAAAGTCAATGGCAGAGTTTGGTGACGAAGACGTTAGCGACTGGCTGCTCATCTCAAAGGACGTCTGTATCTGCAGCGGCATATGCATTGGCTGCGATGAATGGCTCGGCGAGTATTGGTATTCGAGACGATTTCCCATTACAGCGTTGAAATGCGCCATATCCATGGCAGCAGAATAGCTTTGAGAATTAATTTGGCTTGTTGGCAGATTCTCAGGCAGCGGCGACTGCAGGGCCAGCGATGAAAAAGGTTCGGCGATTGAGCGGAACCCAGGGGTCTGCAGCGGGACAACAGGTGCAACCGAGTACGTGTTCATCAGGCTGAACGACGTGCCTGACGTGTTCAAGTTAACCGGATCCCTTCTGACCGCAGCATTCTTGCGGATAACCTGTATATTACCCTCTTCATCGAAAGCAATCGGACGGGGCTTGCGGTGCAATCTGAGATAGAGTCCGCAGGCGTTGCACAAAAGATCTTGGGATTCCGGGTGCCGGCGCCAGCTCGGAGTGTCCGTCGACTTGCAGTTTGAGCAGCTCTTGACCGAGCCGTCGTGGTTGATCGACGGGATGACGTAGGTTTTGGTCTTCTTTGGCATGCGCTGGGGTGAGGTGTTTGGATGCAGCGTCAGCGAGGATATGCTGCGTCGGGGAGTCATCTGGGCAGACGGTATGTATGGATGTGCACGTACGAGTTCGGAAGACGAGCTCGAGCGGCGGTAAAGCAATGGCTGGGTGTGGCGACGAACCAGAGTACTTTGCTCTTGGTTGTCAAGCATCAGCGCATATCCGTTGCCAGCGTTGATGTTGTTGCTGCTGCAGTTGGCTCTGGTGCTACCGTTGGTGATGTTGTTGGTAATGAATGCACTTGTTGCGGCATCCGACGGCATGGGCGGTGGTGATGTGGGCAGGGCAGGGAATGCAGTGCTGCCGAGAACCATATGCTGGGAAAGCATCAGTGCAGGATCGGCGGCATTCATGGTGGAGCTGAAGGCACTGCGTGTGTTGGTTTCGCCGAGGTTCATACCAAAGGATGGCTGGAGTCTCATTGCCGAATCAATGATTTCGCCGGGGACTGATGGCAGCATGTTTTGGATGCTCTCGATCGTGGTGTCATCGACAATTGGAGTGTCTGTGAGCGTGGTTGTGGTTCTGGGACACAGATCGGCAAAGGAGAAGGAGCTGGAGGAAGTGTCTGAATCGGTTGATCTGGGCATGGCAAGATGTTCGAACGATAGCAATGCAAGATCTTGAGGTAGAGTATGCTTTGTGGGCAAGATTGGTGTTGTTGTCGTTGCTGATGTCGTTTCCGTTGTTGTTGGGAAGAGTAGAGATACAATATCCAAGATATCTTGCGAGGGGTGCTGGGATAGTAGCGAGTATTCAGATGATGAAGAGTTTGGCAGAACATTTGACGGATCCATAGGAGGTTTTTAAGCTAAAAGTTGCTAGCAAAAAATGGCGGCGACGCTGGCGAGTATACCAGGCAATATCTCTCGAGTAAAGCGTGTGGGAGTAGGGCAAAAAATGCAAGGTAAGCGAGTGAGAGCTAGAAAAGAAGAATTAAGCTTTGAGGAGATGTACGCAAGGACAGAAATGACAAAAACGATTGGAGCAATAAAAAACAAATGGGCAAGACAGGTAGGCCGATAAAACGATGAGAGGGTGCGAGTTTTTTTGTTGTCTGAAATTTGTTAAAGTTGCGTTTGAGTTTGAGGACAGGGGAGAAGAGTTTGAGTTATAAGAAGCTCGTATAAATTTACAATTTGGTTTTATTGGTGTTTTTCCACGACGACCGGAATGCACAAGAAGATGTTTAGATCAGACCTTCTTTTTTTTTTTGACTGACCGCTTTATATGTTTAGCAGACAAGTAAAAAAAAACGTTTGCTCGAGAGGTGGAGGAGAGGATGGCGAATGGTAGGCAGTGGGTGGGATAGTAGAGTGGAGGAGCGGATAGAAGAAAAATGGGCGTTTGATGCATCATAGCTACCTGTCTACTGTGCTACTAGAGCAGCGGAGGTGCTTATATGAATGTTTAAAGTAAAAGAAAAGAGAAGAACAAAGAGGTTGTATTTTTTTCGGTACGCAATGTGTCAGGTTTTCCTTTCTTGCTAAGCAAAGTAGTGCAGTTTCTTTTTTTATGAGCGAAGCGGGCAGCGTGATTATCAGCGCGTTGGTTACATAAATTGTAAATTGTGTAGAAACAGACAATTGAAAGTTGTGATAAAGACATGGAAATGTGGGATGGATAGCTGGAGATGACGGGTTAGCTGACGGTGCATTTGAAGAGGTTGGCGGGGGAGACTTTGCGTGTGTGTTATTGATCACCGACGGTGATTCAGTGAGCGGGTGATTATCGGGGAATATTATCACATGCTGTGCAAAGTGATTGGGCCGGTGGTCAAAAAGTTTCACATGCAGCGTTTAGAGGTCTTTGTTTTTGAGCATGGGAGAGGCCTTGTGGTCGAAGGGCTAGAAGACACATAACTTTTTGCGTTTTTTTATTTGTGTGTGCAAAACTCTGCTTTTCAGTCATAACTTTTTACTATTTGTTTAAAACTTTCTTACTTAATTCCAGTGGCAAATTCAACGCCTTCTTTATTGTACTTTTTCCTTGAAGAACCAAACAAACAACGACAAAAAAGCGCATCAGTTTAGATAGATGGCATCGGAGACGTCAAGCAGTGGCGCTGCGGCAGATAGGGCAGATATCGCAGGGCAAGATCACAACACACACATGGCGCAGACAGACAGCAAGACGTACGCGGAGGCAGTCAGCGGCGAAGCGCAGACAGATGCGTTGTCATCGGATGGCAGCCAGCGGGCGTCGGAGTACACTGAGGACGAGTACACGGACGATTACACAGAGTCGATATTCTCGGACAGCAACTACAGCGGCAACAGCTCGGAGGCAGAGACGGAAGATGCGGGGCGGCGGCAGGAGTCTGAGAAGAACAGCCGACCGTGGCCGGCGATGGAGGAGGCGGGTGGCGGCAGCCCGGGCGAGGCGGCGGCGGCGCTGGCACCGGCGCACCGGTTTGTGTCGCATACGCCGTGGGGTGCGGCAGCGGGACGGCTGACGCGCGGGCAGCGCGACCGACGGCAGCTGTGGGCGGAGCCGCAGACGGCGGCCGACGCGCAAGCGGCCAGCACGGCAGCGTCGGGCGACCAAGTGGTCAACGTTGTATCGCTGGCGCAGGGCAGCCGCGGGTACACGCAGCTGCAGCAGCAGATGCAGCAGACGCAGAAGCTGCTGCGGCAAGAGAGCCGGCCCGCGGAGGGAGGCGGCACGGCGCGTATCGTCACGGTGGCGCAGTTCCTCGGTTCGCTTTCGCGGCTGGTGGGCATTGGGTTCCCGGGCGTGCGCAGTACCGAGTCGCTTCTGGCGGCGGCGCTGGTGGGGGTTTTGGGGCTGCGCACGGCGCTGGACGTGTGGTTTGCTAGGTTCAATGCGCGGTGCGTG
Organism: Coemansia sp. RSA 2607; assembly: GCA_027578475.1. NCBI lineage: Eukaryota > Fungi > Kickxellomycota > Kickxellomycetes > Kickxellales > Kickxellaceae > Coemansia > Coemansia sp. RSA 2607. The sequence goes on from JANBSE010000230.1 coordinate 3,643, forward strand.
CGTGCGGTGGTGTCGTACGACCGCAGGACGCTGGTGCGGCTTCTGGGCGAGTACATCGGCATGGCGGTGCCGATGGCGGCGGTCAACCAGGCGATCAAGTGGGTGATGAGCTCGCTGACGATAGCGCTGCGGGTGCGGCTGGGGCGGTACGCGCATGCCAGGTACGTTGAGGGCGTGACGAACATCACGTGGAGCCAGCGCAACCGGCAGGGCGCGGCGACGAGCGAGCGGCCCGACTGGCTGGTGACGGTGCAGCTGCACCGGTTCGCCGACATGCTGCCGCGGCTGGTGGCGGACGTGGTCAAGCCTGCGGTGGACTGGGTGGTGTTCTCGCGGCTGCTGAGCCGGGTGATCGGGCGCACGGGGTCGCTGGCGATGGTGGCGTACGTGGTGGTGGCCAACGTGGTGATCAGGATGACGTCGCCGCCGGCCGGCATGCACGCGGCCAGGCTGGCGGCGCTGGAGGACGCGTACCGCGGCGTGTGCGGCGGCATCTCGTCGACGATCCAGCGCGCAGTGGCCGGTACGCCGCTGGCGGCGGAGGGCCAGGCGGAGGGCCAGGCGTTCGTGCCGCGCGTGCAGAGCGACTTCCGGCGGCGCGCCCGGGCGGCACTGGACGGGTCGCTGGACGCCGTGGCGGGCGGCGTGGTGGGCACCAATATGCGGCGGTTCTGGGGCGGCATCGGGGAGAGCGTGCTGGCAAAGTACGGCGCGACGCTGACGGCGTACTGCTTGCTGGCGCGGCCGGTGTGCAGCCCCGGGAGGAGGCTGGCGTCGGAGATTATGCATGATCCGGCGGCGGTGATGATGAGCTACTCGCGCAACTCGGCGTACCTGATCAATCTGGCGCAGGCCACGACACGGCTGCTGCTGATGGTCGGCGACCTGCCAAAGTTCGCGTGGTCGACGGTCAGGGTCGACCGGCTGCTCAGGTCGCTGGACGTGCATGCGCGCTACGGGTCTGCAGCGGACGCAGCGTCTGAATCGGCCGAGTAAGGAGAGAAAACACCCTGTGTGCTTTCCATCTATCTCTGAGCATTCATGTGTTTCTTCAAACTTTTTTTTTGTAATAATGTACCCGAATTCACTCGCTTTCCTGCGTCTCCTGCTCGTGCTTGATCCAGCGCCGCAGCGCCGCCCATACCTCGTCCCTGACAGCCGCGTCCTCTATGGTGGGCGGCATAGGCACAGGGCACGCCCCATCGCCCGCGCCCTGCAGCAGCAGCCGCTCGACCATGCAGCGCACCATCTTGCGCAGCACCTTCCCGCTGCGCGTCTTTGGCAGCCTCTCAACAAACACCACGTTGCGTGCATAAACCGAAGCGAACGCGCCCACCCGCGCACGCACACTCCGTGCGATCTGCTCAGCCACCCGCGCATCCGCTTCAAATCCCTCGTGGTGCTTGCGCACGGCCAGCACCACGGGCACGCAGCCCTTGATGGCGTGCGGCCGCGAGACCACGCAGGCCTCGGCGACGCCGGGGTGCTCCAGGGCGACTTCCTCGATGGCGCTGGCGGACAGGCGGTGGGCGGCCACGTTGAGCACGTCGTCGGCCCGGGACAGCACGTGCACGTACCCCTGGGCGTCCACCATCCCCGTGTCCCCCGTATCGTAGTACCCCGGGAACCTGGCAAAGTACGCCGAGAAAAACCGCTCCTCGGCGTCCCACAGGGTGCTCATTACGCCCGGCGGCAGCGGCAGCTTGATCGCAATGCTGCCGACTTCTCCGGCCGCCGCCTCCTCAATACACGGGGCGTCCGCGGAGCCATCCTCTTCTTCGTCGAGGGCATCGCGTACGCGCAGCACGCGCAGGTCGACGCCGGGCACGGGCATCCCGGCGCTGCCGTACTTGACCGGCACGATCTCCTGTCCGTCGTCCGACAGCCCCACCATGATGCCGGCCAGCGGCGCGCCGGTCTCCGTCTGCCACCAATTATCGCTCACCACGTTGCTTACCGGCGTCTGCACACGGTGCACGGGCTTGCCCGTGTCATCTACGCCCGACACGTGCCTTACCCACCAGCGGTGGATCTCGGGCGCACAGCGCTCGCCGGCCAGGAACATGGCCCTGACGTGTTGTAGGTCGTATTGCGCGCGGTACGCAGTGTGCGGGTCCTCGCGGCGCAGGATCATCAGCGCCGTGGGCGCGGTGAAGAAGGTCGTCACGTGGTGTTGCTGCATTACCCGGTAGTAGGCGCCCGGGTCGGGCGTGCCCACGGGCTTGCCCTCGTACAGCACCGTGGTGCTGCCGTTGAGCAGCGGGCCGTAGCATATGTACGAGTGGCCGAGGATCCAGCCCAGGTCGCTGGCCGCCCAGTACACTTCGCCGGGCGCGCACGCGTACATGCGCCGCATGCTGTACTGCAGCGCTACGGCGTGCCCGCCCGCGGGCCGCACGACGCCCTTGGGGTTGCCCGTGGTGCCGCTGGTGTACAGGATGTACAGCGGCTCGTTGGCTTCCACCTCAGCGTACCCGCGGAACACCTGCGCCGAGGGAATCCCATCGACGGCGTCGTACCAGGTTTCCTCGCCCGCGCGCAGCTGCGCCGGCATCTGCGGGCGCTGCAGCACGACCACTTTGTGCGGCCGGTGCGTGCACATACTGAGGGCTTCGTCGAGCAGCGGCTTGTACGCGACCACCTTGTGCATGCCCTCCAGCCCGCACGAGCTGGCGAGCACCACCTTGGGCCGGCAGTCGTCGATGCGCTTGGCCAGCTCGTCTGCGGCGAACCCCCCGAACACCACAGAGTGCACGGCGCCCAGCCGCGCGCACGCCAGCATGCCCACGATGGCCTCGGGCACCATGCCCATGTAGCTGACCACCCGGTCGCCCTTGCCCACCCCGTTGTTGCGCAGCATCGTCGCCGCCCGCATCACATGCTGCAGCAGCTCCTGGTACGTGTACTTGCGGACGGTTTGCGTCACCGGCGAATCGTAGATTAATGCCACTTGGTCCTTGCGCCCGGAAAGCACGTGCCGGTCGAGCGCGTTGTAGCTGACGTTCAGCGTGCCGCCCGGAAACCACTGCACTTTGTGCGGCTTGCTTAAGTCCGGCGTTGAGAGCGCACGCGTGGGTGGTTTGATCCAGTCGATCTCGCGCTGCGCCTCCATCCAGAAGCCCTCGGGGTCGCTCAGCGACCGCCGGTGCAGCTGCTGCTGCAGATACTCCTTTTCACACGTCGCCAGGCTTGTCGATATGCCCCGTGTTGCCGCTGCCCTGAATCTGCTTGCGCCGACACTGCCGCACGTCGCTGTCGTCCTTGCTGCGCGTGTTGTCGCTGTAAAACGCACCGCTTTGAAGAATAGTCTGTTCATGCTCACGCTGTATCAATAAATCTATAAAGCACTCTGCAAATGCATCACAAGAAGGGGGAAAAAGAAGTGGTGGTGCTATACGACAAACCATGCGGAGGCGCGTGGGGGGTGTGCTTTTTATACCTCACTCACTACATTCCACCGTGTCTTATTCTGTTCCCAGGCCTCCTCTGAACAATACATTATACACACCTTTTGACAACAGCCACGTGAACAACCACAGAAGCCCGGCTGACTGTTGTGGATAAGCGATCCTCGTTGCAGATCCACCATTCCATATCTTCGCATAAACCCAAACCAAACCCAACGTCATGAGATCATTCTTTTTCGAAATCCGCTGCTGCCGTTTCTCTGAATGCATATGCAAATCAATAACCATACCCTATTAAAGTTATCACTAACTTTATCCACCTACCTACCTACTCAGTGGAAGCTTATGCTCTGCCGTTACCAACATGCATTTATACCAAGTTTGTTCGACAAAAAAATAAAGCAAACCAGCGCTTTATTTAAACAAAATAAAAAACACACCCACATTATACTAGGAACCCGTTTGCCGCAGTAGCGTATGTCGAGTACGTGTCGCTACACCTGACGCTAGCCGCACCGCCCTTGCCGTCCACATACTTGACACTGTCCTTCCAGCTACCCGCCACGTTATTCCCAATCAAGTACCTAAACGCCCTGATATCCACGTTGTTCTCGCCGTTCTCCGCATACCGAGCGCGCGTCTGCAAGAACAGCTCCACCCAATTAGTTTCGCTAACCCTGTACACCGCTCCGTTAGAAGTGATGTTCAGCGGACTCGAATCGCCAATCGCAACCATGTCCTGCGTTACAAGCTTGTTGGTCTGTCTGATCATTCCTCCCAGATTGCTGCCCGAGCTCCCGCCCCCGTGCACAACCGCCGTGTTAAGCATCAGCGCCCTGTTTACGCTCTGCGTAAGCCCCACCCGGTCGGCATATTGTTGAGACACGTTAAAGTAGTTCTTCATAAACATGCTGTTCTGGATTGCCCTAAAGCTCTCGTTTGAAGCTGCCCTTGTCCACGCATCACATAGTCCCTCCAATCCCACAGCCGATGGACGGTAGTTGTCGGCGTTGGCCTTGAGAACATTTCGCACGTCGTTAAACTCGTTGTTGCCGTTAGTAACAGCATCGTATGCCTTGACAATATGGTAAACCTCGGGTCCAGCCGTCACAAAGTTTACCGCTCCTACCGAATAGCCTGTGCCTGCCTTGTTCAGCTGGCAGCTGCCATAGTCAAAATGCACGTTGCCGTTCTGCAAGCTGTTGGTAATCTGCACTGCAAGATTCGCAGGACACCCGCTGAATGCTGCACTGGCCGAAGAACCAAGTGCAAGCGCCGCCGCAGCAGCAGCTAGGGAATTTGACGCAATTGAAAACCTCATGTCAAGTCGTAAAATAGGGATAAAATATAAATATGCTGTTTGAAAAATAAAAATGGATATGGTTTGAGACAGACCGCGGGCACCATGGTCTTTATATTAATTTTTCTAGCAATTTTTCCGATAAATGCATTAATGCTACGTGCATATAAGACAAAGGCAATTCTATCCACACAAAAAAGCATTTATTTAAACTTGGTGATTCAAATGTCTTTATAAAATATACCATGTGAATGCTTTATATATAGACATTTTATCTAGAGAATTTCTAGAAAAAATAAACAAACTGCCCGTGCTTTCAACGTTGCTCCGATAAAGGGATAGCCAGAAAAAAACATGTCAGTCGGCAGAGCATGCCTGAAACCTACTGCTCAAATTAATGTCAATGCTTGTTGGTGCATGATGTGTATGAATTGAATAATAATAAAGAGAAAATAAAGAAAAAATGCTTGCCAGAATTAAAACCACCTTCCAACAACTAACAGCAACACCCCTGGCAATTTTAAAACAAAATAGAGTGAAGCAACGAATGTTTAGCCCCGCATAATCCGCACAACCAACACTTCCTTCTCAAACTCAACATGCGCATCCCGAGCCTTTGCATTACCCGGCAGCTTAAACTTCTTGCAGAACATCGTTGGCTCCTTCCGCGTGCAGTCGCAGCAGTGCTCGACATGCCCAGGCCACATCCCGCAGTGTGTATGGAACACGCCCTCGCCATGCACATACAAATGTCCCTCGCACACGTCCACAAATACCTTGTCCTTGGGCACATCGGGCAGGTACACGTGCAGCTGCCACACCTTGTCGGCTGTGTAGTCCTTCATCATCGGCGACCATTCAGACTCGGTGCACGCTACTTTGTCGAGCACCTTGTAGCATGGGTACACGCGAAAGCAGCTTGGTGGTGGCGGTGGGGGAGGAGGCGGTGGTGGACAGCAGCAGGAGACTACCGTTGTGCAGCAGCAGTGGCATTTACACCCACCGCACTTTACCTCTTCCTTGCAGCACTTCTCCTCGACTTTGACCACAACTTTGGCCTCCTCCTTGCAGCATTTTTCTTCAACCTTGACGGCCACCTTTACCTCTTCCTTCTTCTTTTCCTCCTTCTTCTCAGGAACCTTGCACTCAAGCTTCACCTTCGTTAGCGTCGGTCCGGGGAACGCCGGGTGCCCGTGGTCCCAGTTGTGGAAAATGTCCTCGCCGATAGGATGGAAAAACATGTCGGCCGCCTTGTGCAGACACCCGCCGGCCTGCTTCAGGTCCTTGTCGAACTTGCCAAACATCGACATGGTCAAATACGTTCACCAGGTGATATGCTGTGTATATGTATGAATAATGTAACAGTTAATTATCAAATGCGAGTGAAAAAAAGAGAGGGGAGAAAACGATAAACAGAAAAATAAATATGGATGTTGAAAAAGAAGAGAAGAGAAGAGAAAACAAACATTGGTATCCCACTGCGCACGTCAGACTCGCTCGAATAAATAGAGCGCAATCTCCTATCCTGCCGGGTACTCACTCTCGTCAGCACACACATACACACGCACGCACTCTTTCCCCCCAAAAAAACCCGACGGAGGAGCAATGAAGAGTGCTGTGCGCTACTATTCTGTTTGTTGCTCCTCAGGCAGTAAAACGCAGGGAAGCGAGGGATAATGGATGGTTTGGGCGCAGCACCCTCCTCTTCTCAACCGCCTGAAGCGTGGAGTCGGTGGTGTTGAGCAGCGTGCGACCTGCAATCGCAACCCTGCTCTCTTTCTGGCCAGCGTGTCCATCCAGGTATAGTGTGCAGATCCTCGCACTATACCTGGATGCGCACAACTTGCCCCTGCACCCTTTTAACGCGCATTTTTGCTGGTCTAGTGCCCCCCTCTTTTCTTCTTGCCTTTGCTGTTTTCTCAGAGTGCTGCCAAGGCTTCTGGTCAAGCGCACGTTAGTTTTTTTCTTGTTCAGTTAGAGTTTCGGCTCAGGCAGACGGTGACGTTTGTCCAGAACCACTCTTCCCTCCTGCATTGCAGTGGCGACCAGCGTGCCTTCAGTGCCATACACCTCGCTGGAGACAATGCCCCTGCCGCCGTGGAACTGCGAGCACCGAGTATCCACAAGCACACAGCCGCTGTCCCCCGGCCGATGGAACCAGATATGATGGTCGATAGATACTATGCCGCGAAGACACTCGGACGCTGGCTTTGGTGCTATCCGGATTCCATATGGCCGCACAATTACCCGCGTAAAGTGCACGTCCGTGTACATGGCAAGAATGCACTGCTCTGTCTGCACTGTGCGCTGCCGCGGCTCAGGGTTCTCGAGCCATATTTGCTGATGGGGCGGCGCTGGCGTCTCAAAGTCGCTCTCCACCTCCCGCGCCCAGATCTTTACCGGAAATCCGTCAGGATATCCTTGCGGATCAAGGATAAATTGACAGTCGGATGAGGTTCCTGGAATCGGCACGTCAGGCATTGACTTCTGCAAAAAGAGATAATTTTCCGCCACAATGTTAGTTTAACCCGTGTGTGTATGCGTTTTCGGATTGGTAAATAACCAGAACAATTATCTATTTCCTAAATAGCCATTGAATGTAAACTTACTTGGTATCCAGGCTCCTCTGCACCAGCCACACGATTTCGCATAAAGTTGCACATCATCTGCATGACGGGAATGTCATCCTGGAAGCACAGAACGGTCCTAGTAACGACCTTGCACTCTGCGCTCAGATTTACAACCTTGATCTCTACTTGCGGCCCACTAGCATGCACTTGTTTCAAGAACTGCACATGCAGCGACTACGATTTTTTATATTCAAGCAGTCTTAGTAGTATATGCTAGTTATGTTTTATAAATCACTCTACAAATTCATTTTTATGCATAAAAACTTACGCGCGCAATGTAACCATCATCAACCGTCCGAAATGCGGCTGCTAATCCTAGCCCAACAAGCTGGCCACCAAATACGTTGGGTGCTGCAGGCGACGCCCAGAGATGACGGCTGACAAATGTATTATCGTCTGTCTGCGTGAGATCCAGCAAGTCGTCAAGAGTGTACATATCTGTATATGGTAATTGTAAAAAATTGAAAGTAAAGTTTTAGAAAGTGCACACCTGAGGAGGAAAGTGTTAGCTTCAAATTCCATCTACAATTTACAGCCGAAGGGCCGTCACATCGAATGCTGGCCGAGCTTGTTAAGCAATAGACATTCTCGTATTTGAACGGGATAATTAGAGACAACGTCAAAAGAGCAAAGCATAACCACCCCCTTTCTCCCTCGTTTCGTTTTATTTGGCAATGTACTTGACATGCCATTGTAGTCACAAGACTACTGTAGCCACACACACAAACGCAACACACATATGCACAACAGCGCACCACTTGTTGCGTACTATAAATTGCATCCTCTAAACTTCTAGTCGTAGACAACCACACTTTGCATCACTGAAGACGGTAGGTCAAACGCCACAAGTCAAGTATGATAACAGCTCTATGTGAATCGGAACACAAAGTTTGCTAAACAAAGAATGCATTGTATTAAAACTATGGTGCTAGTGTGGCTTTCATAAAAAAAATATGTATATAATGCTGTATTAATTGTTGTCGGCAATGCGCGCCTGCCGTTCGAATTCTTCCTGAAGCTTGCGTGCATATTCTTCGTCGCCGGATGTGTCTGGCACCTGCAAAGGCTTAGCCTCTGCAGCAGCGCTTGGTGGCGGGCTATCAAATGTTATGGAGGGCATGCCTTCGTTTGGCGGCAATGGTTTGGATATCTCAACAGTGGCGCTCGGCAAAACGCTACCAGCAGCAACATTTGTGGCTTCACCAGCACTGGCAACATGTACCGGCTTCTGTTCCGCAGGGACATCGTCGCCATACTCGGACTCGGATTCGGACTCCGAGTCAGAGTCAGTCGCCCAATGCCCCTTCTTCCATTGCTCCATCTCTTCGGCAACATCCTGTCCCTGGCTGGCTGCCAGACTACTGGCAACAGCAGTACTAGATACGCCACCAGCAGTACTGGACTGGGGAGCCTGTGTCTCGTCACGCGATTTTGCAGCCATCGCCGTAGCCGTAGCCAGAACCTCATTGTCCGACGAAATGTCTAGCAACTGCTCGATGGTCTTTGCAACAACGCCGGCATTCGATTCAAAGATAATATCAACGACGTCACGATCAATGTTTGGAAACATGTCACGCACCAGACCCAGCGTGGCTATCCACTCAGGTCCACCGATAGCAAGCTCGCCATCTGCAGCTGCCATATCGCCAGCAGCCTCGGGTGATTCGCTAGTGCTAGCACCAGCACCTATTCCTGCTGATGCTGCTGCTGCTGCCTCGCCGGGGTACAGTGAACGCTGTCCGACATCGCGAGCAAGAGCCTGAGATGGAATAGGAGTACTGCGACCACTTTCCGAGGCACTAGGCGAAGAAAACTCCGAAATCAGACGCCCGACAAAGTTGTTTGTCTTTTCAAGCGTCGACTTTGCCAAAACGCTGCTCCGGTCAATCAGCCACTGTGCACGCTCGCCAGCCATGTCCTGCTGCACTGGTTTCCTTTGCACACCGTCAGCTCTTTGTTGCTGATGCTGGGTCTGTTGCTGTTGCTGCTGCTGTGCAAGGTTGCGCTCCTTAGTCCGCTTTTCAAGCTCCATCTCCCATATTGTCATCTCGATGTTCTTGTCAAACTCCTCCTGCGAAATTGATAGGCACGACGCATCCATGGTCTCGATAAAAGACATGGCGCCTTGCAGATTGGTCACATAGTAGCCCGCCTCAGATTGCATTCTCTCGGGCGACCTGAACCGCATAATGTACTGGACATTTGACACAATCTTTGCTGGGCAGGCCGTAATAACAACATAGATTAGCAGTGGTAGAAAGCGGTCTGCGCCTACATCCTCCATCTTCTTCTGCTTCTGCTTGGGTGACTGCGCTTGGTCCTGGTCCTGCTCGCTACTGCGCATGTTTTTCAGCAGACCATAGATAACAGTGCAGCAGTTAAGAATGCATATGACCTTATCCCTGGGCGACTTAAAGTTGTTCATTTTCAGCAGTTCCTCACGCGCATACTGCAAAAACGCCGCATTCTGAGGGCTTCGGGGCACATCAAGGTGTTCCTCGCGGATCCATCTGAACAGATACATCTTCTCACGCAAAACATGGTCCTTGTCAGCATCGTCGGAAGTCGAGGGCGAGAAACACAATGGGTAAAGACGATTCATCACCAGCTTCTCCATGCCTTCGCGAGCGTTGTCCATACGCCGGTCATCCAGCGACTGCCACACTTCGCACTCGCGCATCTTGTCACCGATAAAGTCGAGAAAATCGTGAACAAAGCGCACCTGTTCGGCCAGCGTCATTGGACGGCGGCCAAAGTCAACGAGAAAGTTTTTGACTGTGCGTGCAATGGGCTTGGCTGCCGGGTGACGAAGCTGTTGCAAAAAGTCATTATAGTTAAAGCCGTCACTCTCAGGCTCAAAGTTTGAGCGCATATCTGGGTATCCGTGTGGAGGCTGCGCATTCTGGAAGGGCTGTTCCTGGAGCTGCTGTTGCTGCTGGGTTGTGAGTTGCGGCGTTGATGCGCTGGTGGACTTTAGCGGATCAAACTGGTTTATAATATCCTGTATGACGTCGTGGAGCTTTGATGACGATGCTGTAGATGTGCGGCGGAGTGGTGCCGGCGGTGCTAGTTCCGAAACGGCATGGTCTGTACCTGTGGCAGCAATGGTATTTGCATGAGTATTTGTGTTGTGCTCATCAGAAGCCTGTACCTGTAATTGCACTTGCGCTAGCTCCTGCTCTGGCGAAGAGTCAGAGGCGGACGCCTGCAGATTGGTCATTTCAATAGAGAAAAATAGTTTGGTGAAAAAATGTCAAGGGACAGCTCTGGTGTAAAACGAAACGGGGAATGGGGCAGGGTTTGCTTTCAAAAGGCATGACTTGCTTTAATCGCTGCGAGTGACGCATAGCACATTCCACGCCATCACGTTGCTTTGTCAAAAAGAGGAGCGAATGGGGGAAAGGTGGAAAAGCCTATGCCAAGCCAAATTTATTCTTTTTTGCTTCTTTTGTATTAAACAAATTATTTCAATTTATTTTGCTTTCGAGTTAA
>JANBSE010000231.1:0-14460 GCA_027578475.1 Coemansia sp. RSA 2607
GCACATGCGTTTGAACGAGCGGCTGTTCTTACACATGTCACTGCCGCTGATCTTCGAAGAGGATATGACATGCAGGGATATCAATGGAAGGGTATCGAGGATCAAAAGCGACACTACATGGCGTATAGGCGCTCTGTCTATCCCCAATTCCAAAGCATTGTTCATAACACGTATGAGGTACAAAAGCAAGCGCTAGAGCCGGAGCTGGTCAGTGACATGTTTTCATTCCGATACTCGGCTCTAGGTGACGGCTACAAGAGCCAAATCAATCATTTCCAGCTACGAGATCTTGTATGGGCGACCAGCTCTTACGATGTCTTTTATTGGCACTCGGAGGGCGTGCACAGATGGAATCCGTGGATGCGCACACGTGAGTGCATTGTACCCCGTCGGCGATTTCCGCAGGGGTACCGCTTAAGTGCATTGTGTGTGGGTAATGGAATGGTGTTCACCGGCGACTATCGTGGGCGCTACTGCGTTGCTCCGCTCTGGAATGAGTCAGAAACCTGGCGGCCAGTCGCAATGGGCAAGCTAGATGTAGATATTATCAACCACATTGCACTGGGACATTCGTCTGGCGGTGCACAAAGCATACTGATTGCTCACAACAACGGAAGTTTACACACGATAGACGTCGCAACGCTAAGCCTTCGGCAGTCGCGGTCTTTTGACTGGGCAGTCAACAGCTGCGCGCAGACTGACGATGGTAGACTGCAGTGCGCTGTTGGCGACAATACATCAGGAGTGCTGCTTGACGCTCGAGCATCAACACAATCGTCACCCGCTGCTTATCTTGGCGGTCACTATGACTACTCGTTTTCCTGCGCGTTTAGCCCTGATACTCGACTTGTTGCTACCGGCAGCCAAGACATGGCAGCACGTGTATTCGACGTGCGGTGGCCATCAAAGCCGCTGGCAATGTTTTGTGGTCACATTGGTGCAATGCGTAGTGTCAGTTTTAGCCCGTGCGGAGGATTTCTGGCTGCAGCTGAACCCGCTGACTATGTGCACGTCTACGATACGCATGGTTTTGCACATGTTCAGGATATTGATCTCATGGGCGAGATTGCCGGAGCTACGTTTTCACCCGATTCCGGCTGTCTGTTTGTCGGGGTGGCTGATGCGCTCCATGGCGGCGGTCTGCTAGAGTTTACAGTTAATAACAAGCGCTGAGCAGCCAAGATATATTATCCATTGCACTTTGCCGCCATGTATTCTAAAAAACATTATTCTTACACCACCAAAAAAGCCAATCTACAGAATATATTAGAGCTTGGCCTGCATATAAGATCCAGGCGATGTTCCGCCATTAAGCAATAACTCGACTGTGTCGCGGTACATCTCGGCCTTGAGCAGATGGACGACCTGATTAAGTCCGCGGGCCTTCTGGGCCATCTGTTTAGCAAAATACATGGCCGTATCTCTTAGCTGATCTTCTGAAACAGCCTTGTCAACAAAGCCACCAGCAACTGCATCCGAGGCCTTGAAGCGCTGACCTGCCAGCACGCAGTCGCGCAGATAGCTAGGCTGGTTAATCTTGCATCTCACAATTGCAGCCATCCCGGGCATAAGTGGGATGCCCAGATCGATTTCGTTCATTGCAATCCATCCGCGGTCTGAGCGCATGACGCGCACATCATGGGCCAGTGCAAACATGCACCCGCCAGCAAATGCGTGGCCGTTAATAGCCGCGACAGTAGGCAGTCTGAATGTCAGCAGCCGAGTTAGCATTGCCATGAAGGGGATGTAGAATGCATCACCGTCGCGCATGGCTGCCTCGATGGCCAATCCGTTGCTATAGAACTTCCCTTGGCTCGTTGTAATCAGCGCACCGCCCTTTTGCGCCTCCTCTTCAGGGATATTGTCCAGCGCCTGATCAATGTAATCCAGTGCCTGCATAATCTCAGAGACGAACTGGATTGTGAACCGGTTTTCTGCACCGTTGTTCAACTCCATAAGGAAGAGTCCTGGAAGCGAGGCATCAGGGTTGCTGAGCTTGATCAGTGGAAGATTGACGAGAGACATTACTAGGCTAGACTTGATAAGGAATGGAGAGAAGTAGCGTCGCAATATGTAATACTACAGTAAAAAAAAAGAGTATTGATTATGAGTGTGTGCGAAGAGAAAGAAGACGTGTTTGTTCAAGAAACGGAGCAAACAAGCTGGGCAAAATCATAAGCTACAATTATCACATGTGAATGACTTCGCGCTTTAAACTGTCCGAAGCCGAGCCGGGCGCGATCTGTAAATTAAATTCGACCACACGTCACCTCATCAGTATTTTTGGAATTCCTTCTTTCTGAAGTGTTTTTTCTTTTTTACTTCGCTTTCTTTTTGCTTTAGCTTTTTAATTTCTCGGCAATTGCAAAAGCAAAGAACAGTCAGAAATCCAACACACAAGCACATACAAAAGCTATCAACAATAATGGCGCTTTCAGATAACGAAGACTCCAACAGGCCAGAGTTTTATCATGAGGATGACGACGACGACGACAACGAGCTAATGAGTCAAAAGCGTGCAGCAGAGGAGATGGACGATGACGAGATAGGCGAGCTTAACATGGATGAGCTAGGAAGCAAAGTCTGGCTTGTCAAGGTGCCTGGATTCCTTGCAGAGAAGTGGAAAAAGCAGAAGAAAGATGGTGTCCAGTTAGGCAAGATGCGCATATACCACAAGCCTGACAAGACGGCCAGCGAAATTGCAATTATCCTTAATGACTCGGAGGACTACAAGGATATTCCAAAGGAATATCGGATGAATGTGGTGAACGAAAAGGTTAGCAATATGTACATTTTTTCAGAAGCTCGCGACCCGAACGAAATCATCAAGCCCACATCATCCACAGCCAACAAGGCAGTCCCGATTGCAATGACCGGTACAGTCCATCATGACTGTTCGGTTGTGCCGCATTACACCGATGAATACAAACGGATCATGCACAAGCGAGCGATTGCCTCTCACGATAACAATAGGAGGGTTCAGACTATCGGTCTAGACCAATACAAGGATTCGCTAATAGGGTTCAATAACGGCGGTTTTGATACCTCGCACAAGAAGCCAAAGACGGAACCAAAGAAGGCACGCATGGAGCGCAAGGAGCTGATGGACATGCTGTTTGCTGCGTTTACAGACTTCCAGTACTGGTCGTTTAAAGGCTTGGTCGAGCACACCAACCAGCCATCGGCATACCTGAAGGAGGTTCTTCTGGAGATTGCATTTTTACACAAGCGTGGTCCTTATACTTCCAACTACAGCCTCAAGCCTGAATTCAGAAAGGACAATATCAACCCACCCCCTGGATCCGTGCATATTGCTGAAGGGTCAACAGGTGAAGGCAGCTCGGCGATTGCCGAAGGTTCTGGTGGCAAGGCAGACCCCGATAACCTTGAAGATGAGGATGACTTTGAGGATGTGTGATTTAAGTCGCATGTACGAGTTGTACAAGCTACAACTATCGGTCATAAGAAATAACAATATTTTGTTTATGTTGGTCAATATAAACAACTTTAAGGTGTTTCTGAAGAAGAAAAAACTTTTTTAGCTTTCGTCACTCTGTGCTTCGTCCTCGTTCGCCTGCTGAATAGCCATCTTCTGAATAAACTCGACTATCGACGTTTGGAGACCTTCGCGTGCAATGTCCTTGGGGAACTGGTTCGCTGCATACTTGTTTGAGTAATGCCGCATTCCATCAATACTGCTGGGGAACAGCCGCAGCCCTAGTGTTTCCTCATCTTTTAGTTCCAAAATCTCCTGCCACAGATACAAGCAGCTGTCAATCTTTGCAGACCAGGGCTTGACATCTATAACATATGCGCGTCCACTTTCCTGAGTGATATAGACATCGAAGCAGTAATTTTCAGGATCGATAGCCTCGCGTACATGTCTGTCAAACAGCTCAGATATCTTGTCTTCTATGTCGTCCTTCATACCTTCCAAGAACTCGTAATGCTGCATCTCGATCTGCGAAATTGCAATCAGCTCGTGTTCACGAACAAAGCACCTGAACTCCATCGACGGATACAGGTTGCACCACTGCCGCAGCACCAACTCATGCTCCCAGCTACCCATTTCGTCTTTGGAAATGTAACTGCCACCGTCAATATCCTCCGTAATCTTATCTGAGCTCTTGAGTAGTGTAAGAACCTCAGTCAGGTTGCGACACTGTAGTGTTTTATCGCTGGACATCCACGATGCGTCTGTTGGTGCGCTCCAGCCCATCCGTGGAAACACTCTACCGCCAAGACTACTGATTGCTTGACGTATTTCAGCGGCAATGGAATCTATATTCACTGACATCTTTGTCTTTTCGCCAGAGTCGTCATCGTCATAATCGCTCCAGTCGCTGCCATCGTCTTCGGACAAGTCATCCTCAATCTTATTACCAAACTTGGGTATTTCGTCATCCCCAGGAAGTATAATCCCGTCCGACAACAGATACTCGATAAACGAAGGGTCAAGCGGCTTCAAAATCACTGACTTGAATGTGACATGCCGCAGCTTATCGTACCATGATGAAAACGCGCAGCTGAGGACATCTTTGCGAGTTAGCTTTGGAAATAGTGCCGAAACGTCACCGTCTTCTAATTTAGTAGTTGAAGTATTCTCCGTTGACATTGTTATTAGAAAAAGTTCTTTAATGATAATATTAACCTTGATTTTTTTAAATTTGAAGTAATAAACAAAGATCCATATATCCGCGGCATTTAATTAGTATGGGCAATGTCAAATGAATTGTACAAAACCCCTCACAATAAACTCGTATATTATGGTGCAAAAAGCTACTCGATAAAGATTGCTGCAATGTTTCTGGCACAAAATATAGAAAAAAATTATAAAAGCGTTCAGAATGCTCAATAGAGTTGTGAGCTACATTCTGTATAAGCAATTATATCAATGGTAAAAAAAAGTATCTTACATTTTATTTTAGAGAAATGTCTTTAAACTGCAGCTATCGTAACTTTCCATAAAAATAATGCCACAACAAACAACTTTATAAAATGGTTGTAAAGTTTTTTATTTTAGAATACAGGTGTCAGAATTGGTTCCAGCTTTTTCATGTTCGATTGTCTTTATTCAAAACTTGGAATATGTGCCGTTACGAATAATATCTGGTAAACAATGTTAGCCAGATGATATTTTCCAATTAACAATATTATAAAGATAATTGTGTTATTTAAACCCCATCATTTGAATTACATAAGCTTAGCTACCGAATATTACAAAAAGCAATAGCGCTTTTGTTTAAATTATGAAGAGCTTAATAGAAAACATATACTTTATTTTTTTATAAAAAAAAATATGCTTGCTTGGATGCGCGTGCATAGCTTATATTTAAATACGCGGACAGCAACATATAAAAGAAACTTTATATTTCTAGCAACAACACAAAAATTTCTCTAACACTTTCACCGTTGAAGACATTTATTAATACTAACAAATACAAATATCTTTGGAATTTTGCAAGATTTTTCTTACTATTCTTTATTTATATTCCATTACAATATTCTAACCAGCTGACTTTACTATCATCTTTATTCATTTTTTATAATAACATGACTATCACGCTATTTCAGGAAGTTGGAGGCTTGGAATTGTATGCTGAAGTTGTTTGTGGCGAAGAAGAAGCCCATCCGCCGTTTTACATGTGGTACGATACGACTACTAGAGTATCTGACGTTCTAGAGGAAGGTGCCCGCGTCCTAGACCTGGACATAGAGGATTTCGACATGCATATTGAGTATCCAGTTGGATTTCCTGGCATTGACCTTAGTTATCAAGCTGATGAACTCGATTATGTTAAATTGCCCGTGTGCGACTACGCAGCTAACTTTGTATTTGCCGTCAGACAGGCTCAGATAGTTGCAATGAAACACCCCGACAATGAGACTATTGCTAAGGAACTCTGCAAACAAGAAAACATTAACTTGTTCAGAATTTATATATCTACTCTTGCGGGATGATAGCCTAGCTTTTGGTATGTGTTTTTGAATCAATTTATTAAACAATTCATTTGTTTGTTTTAATCTCTAGCAAAATCGTAATATTAGATTAGTGTACAATTTTTTGAGGACTGAACGCATCGTAAATTTTGTATATCAATTGCTCAAGTCGAGAAGTATATGTGTGAGTAAAATAGACATGTATAGAAATCAAAGCGGAGTTTTAAATAAGAAAGTATCTTGTTATTGTCATATCGTTCATATTCTATCTATTGTATAATTAGACAAAATAAAGTTTTATTTACAATTCTTAAAGTGCAGCATCCGGTTTCCATGTCATCTTGACGCGCATGCTTTCTGACATATAAATACAAAGTTTTTTTTGGCTCTAAAAAATGCAGTCAGAACATACCTTGTCTACGCTTCTAATAACTTTTTCCATACTTCTCCAATATGCCTACATTTAAACCTGACGAATGTACAATTAGCTACTACTCCGAGAATGAGGAAATCCCTCCTGGCACTTTTACAATCAAGTATAATCACAACACACTTGTCAGCGACGCCATATTCAAGTGCGAGCAGATTAACATGCTGGGTCTTGGCTGTTACCGACTGTACGCAGAATACCCCGTTGGATTTCTAGGCATTGATCCCGTCGCACAAAAAGAGCTGCTAAAGTATACTCCAATGCGCTTCGAAACAAGCGCTGAACTTGTCGGCACTGTGATACAGAAAGCTTGCAAAGTAGCTGCCAATGACCCAGATAACGCAACTATTTCAGACTTTCTCTTGTCTGAAGAAGGCGAAAAGCTTATCAAGCTAAAAATCGTAAGGTTTCCATCCTCATTCACCAACAATAGCCGTTTTAATATATAAATAAAATGTGTCTCATTTTCTTCGACGTGAGCTGCCGCCAGATAAAACCAGCTTAATGCCACCCTTCTTGCTCTTGTGACGCTGTTGTTGGTATGCCTTGGGTTCGCTTTGTCCAGAGCGCAATGGCCCGCCCTTGACATCTATTGCAAAATCATCTGGGTCATATGCTTCGTCAGAGTCATGGTCAAAGGCATCGTCATGCTCACCATGGTTTTTGGCTCTAGCGCGTTCAAACTCTTCCCAGAGGTATTCATTCATACCGCTTTCGCCATAGTGACTTGATGCCAAAGACTGGGGCAGAGGATCGCGAGGCCATACTGCTTTCTGGCTAGATGTGCCTGCTGTTGAAGCGCCAGTTCCGGCTGTTTCTAAATCTATGCCTTCGTTTGCCAATGCAGGGAAGCTACTGGCATCAGGTGGCACACTGCTTGGGCTTATTGCGGCGGTCAGCTCATGATGCAGATGGCTTTGGCTCGTTCGTGACCACTCATTATACCCCATGGCAGCAATATCTGCCTGAGCAGCGGCAGCAGCCAGCATTTCAGACCTAGCCTCGTCAAGTGCAGCGTGTCTTGCACGCGCAGCATGTTGTTTATCCCGCTGAGCGAGCTGTGATCTGAACTTGTCAATGCTCCTTCGAGATACCAAACCCTTGAGCTCTGGCTCTATAAAAACAACATCGCACCGCAACGACAAGTGATCAAGGAATCGGAACCGCTGGCGAACATCGTCTGTAATTGTCGACTCATCTGAATGACGCTGCTTAATCTGTATTGATTCGGGAAGATCGGAATAGCTCCCATGTTCGTGTGCCAGAACCCTCATATAAAGCGGATGCATGTAGATGTGCTGACCATCATCTGCCTGATAGAAATATAGAAAGTCGTCAATATACGGATCCTGCTCGACACAGTTGCTTTCAAATGCCATTTTCAGACGAGCCTGCTCGCTGATAGCATGCTCTTCAAGCCTCATATCTACGGCAGATATGGACTCGGCTGAACCCAGTGCTTCTTCAACGCTCATAGTTGCAGACTCGATAAATAAGCGCGAGGCTGGGTCGTTGTCTTCGTCCGTCAATTGTTGCGCTAGCTCTGTCAACTCGCGGCGGTACTCAGCTACGCAGTATTTGTGATCGGCAAGCATAAACTTGGAAAATGGCAATGCGCCTTCGGTAAATGTCCACGGAAAGTTGTAGCCGTCAAATACATTTTCGCTGCTTTTGTTCGCAGATTTTCGAGCCGTGCGCTGACTTTCAATCAACTCGGAAGAATAAACCTGGCTAGACATGGAGCGTGGCAGACATACCGTTGTGCCTCGAAGACGCTTCATCAGACGCATAGTGATATGTGCACCATCAGCTATCCTAGAAACGTTCTGCGACCCGGAACTAGTGCTCGATGCTGCATGATACTGTACTGCCCAGAGATGGACTGGAAGGAGATCGTCATAGGTGATGGCAGCCCAACAGACTGGACATTTTTTAATATCATGTGCACCATCGTCGCCACCATAGGAGAGATAGCGCAGAACGCATGGATAGCAGAACACGTGTCCACATTGGGTAACTCGGGCCGCAGACGGAGGGGACAGACAAATTGGGCAAGTGACTGTTTCTCCTGATACCGGCAAAATGATCCGTTCAATCCATTCCCAGCGAAGCTGCATATCTGGCCGCACCGTAATCAGACTAAACGTATTCCAAAACTTGGGCTTGAGCACAAATCGAAAGTTGGCGTTAATAAATATTGCCTTGTTGATTCGCGCCTGACGTTCGCTAATTGCCCCCGACTCTACACCAGCCCGACGTCGGGGTCTAGCCGGAGGCAGCGGAGATGGCATTCGTGTTGGCATAGAAAAGTTTAGCAGGTGATTAAGGTTTGCACGTTCGCGGTTGCGACTCTTGGCATTTTTCGTCTTTGATGTGCCCTGTTTTTCTGAAGTTGAAGGGGTTTCCAATTCCGATGTGACCGTGCTAACATTACTGCCATTGTTTGCGCCGTCTGGACCACTATCAACTCCACTACCGCTATCAGCCAAAGCAATATCAGCTAGCCCAGTAGTCAGAGACGATAGTATGGGTGATCCGCTCTTGGAAACATTCGAGCATGCTGTTTCAATCCATTTTTGCGCAAATGAGTCGGGGTCATTGCAAATAGAGATTACGCGTTCGGCTGATGACTTTAGAATAGATAATACTTTGGATAACGGGTGGGATACAACGTTGTCAGGCGCGCCAAGAATAACCAAAAGACCGATACCATTCGTTGAATCATTCTGAGCTATATTGATCGCTGCCTGTGTATTCTCGCTTGTCCGGAATATCTCGGGAACATGGTCGACGTGCGAATCTCCGTCTGGAGCTTTGCTTGCTAGCGGTTGGCTGTTTTTACATGCCTCGCAGACTATGTTCTGTCCGCACATTACTTTAAATAGAACTGCCTGTGTGAGCTGACTTCTGGATGTGCATTTGTTACAAACAAACTTGTCGATACGACCACGCACAGAAACCATTTGTGACTCTACCATAGCGGCAGTCTGATTGCCTCCGGCCGCAGCAGCCGAAACAGCGTCGGGCTTAGGAATCAGAAGTGGTGCGTATACATCATCCGTGTAAACTCTAGCAAGTTTTCCAGCAGATAAAAGCTGCGCCAAAAAGTCTGCAATACAAGATCCTGATGCCCTAGCTACAGAACCGCAAAGCTTTGACAGTACGCTAAACACGCTGTTGTTGCTGCTGTCACAACTGGCGCTTATCGCTGCCTCAACTTCTGCACTGGCCCACACATCCTCAAGACCTAGCTGCTTAGAGATAAAAGTACCTGCAACAACAATTACGCAGGACTCACATTGCTCCAGCTCGTGAATCGCTTGTGCAGTTTCAGTACTGCCAGCACCACCACTATTGCTGCTCCGAGAGGTGTTCTTTGAAACCGACATTTCCCGCAGACTTGCTCTTCTGCGCTGTTGCCTTCAATTTTTGCTTGACACGGCAACCAAAAATTGCGTAATAAGTATAAAAATAGTGGTTGTACAACAAAAGACTTAAATTTCCATGACCCTGCTCATGATCGATTTTGCTCCGCTTAGTTGTGAGATTTAATCACAGAATTTAAATTGATCTGACATTCTTGCGCAGCTTGTGCATGGGATGATAACATTCCCACGGTTGTTTCTCCAGACTGGTCTCACTTTTTATCCATTTTGTAATATTTTTAACAAACATTATGCTGCGAATTCAGACTCGAATAGCTTTTAAGAAAACTTTTGCGGATCCGCTGCATATATATGCGCAAGGCGTAACTCGCAGCAGCTTGATGTTGCCTGGGTCAAAGATCCGCCATCTTCGATACCTCTCGTCCATATCCCAAGAGCAAATCCAGACTGAGCATCAGGACTCTATGCAGCAAAATGAGATACGCCAAACACCGCACATTCGAGATATTAGTGGCAATGTACTTATTCGGCAAGGTCGGGTTCTGACCACAATATCTTTAAAACACTCCGATAGTGATCGGGATGCTTGTATAAACGGCACAGACCATCTGAACAGCGCACATTCTGTCGTTCCAAAAGTTTCGATTGTGCGTAGTTTTCCATGGACAACAGAAAGAAACTTTGTGGTAAAAAATCATCAAAGTAGAAGCGTTTCCGAGTGGTTCAGGCGATCTACCAGGCAGATACTTGAAGCATTCCTTCCAGCCGAGTACAAGACATCTGTCACGCCAGAGTATATGGGCTATATGAAGTGGCAATTTGTCCATAATACGCTTGGCGCGGCATCAGGTGTTTTGTCAACCCAGGCATTGCTATACGCCATGGGACTGGGTACCGGCGCGCTACCTCTGTCCGCAGCAATCAACTGGGTGATCAAGGATGGATTCGGGCAGCTTGGCGGCGTTCTCTATGCAATGATGGTTGGTCAAAAGTTTGATAGTGACCCAAAACATTTGCGCTTCTGGTCAGCTGTCTGGCTTCAGAGCGCCACCTGGCTTGAGATGCTTGCACCACTAGCACCGCATTTGTTTATACCAATTGGCTCTGTTGCAAATGTTGGAAAGAATATTTCGTGGCTAGCCATGTCTGCGACCAAGGCATCCATCAACAAGTCTTTTTGTTTAAAAGAAAACCTCGGCGATCTGACTGCCAAGCACGGATCGCAAGCAACGGCTGCGGGGCTTCTTGGAACCGCTGCTGGCATTCTAATTGGAGCAACAATGGACATAACGATTTACACCCTTATTGTTGGCTTTGTTCCAATCAGTCTTCTCAGTTTGTGGGGAAACTACAAGTCGTTGCTGTACACAGTTACACCATCGCTTAATCTCGAGCGCGCATCCCATATGGTCAGCGAAGCAGTTTCGGTCGATCCACACGGTCAACTTGTCCTCGATCCATACATGCTAAAGTCTCCTCGTCAGGTATCGAAGGTAGAGAGGTTTATGCGTGAAACCAGACATATTTCTCCAAATGGCATGTTGCCGGGAATCATTCTGTTGCCAGATATCGACAAGATTTACAAAGAACTACCCAGTGACGTAGATACAGAGCATAAACAGTCGATCGTTGCAGAGATGGTCAGCAGCGCATTTGGTACTCAGACCGCCAACGGCACGTGTTCTGAGAACTATTACATTGGTTATCTCGCTGGATCGACCGCAAACAAATCTAGAAACGGCAATATCTACATTTGGTTTAATACGCAAGCAACGAGTCGCGATATGCTATTTGGGCTCTATCACTCAGTAGCGCTGCGTCAGCTGCTTGGCCATACATCTGGGCTCAGTGATGTCAACACAATAGCAGCACTTTCTGAACAGGCGTACCATTTTGCCCGTCACTCGTTCACTGACTTTGGAGAATCGCTAATCATCAAGGGATGGGACATTAGCACGGTTTACTTTGCTAAGCGGTCAGACCTGGTGCAGGTGAACTTGAGCAAAACTGATGATGTATGTTAATTTGAAATTGTAGTTTTAAATAATTTTTAGTATCACGATTCTTAATGAGCAGCAAACTAGTAAATTGTTCATAATTTAAACAACAATTTGATGCTGCGGCCAGATGTAAAGGGATGTATAAAACACATGTGCTGACTAATCAAAGACAACAATACAGATGTTATAAATGTTGCGTTGCAATGTCATTTTTGGAAGAACGTACAACATGTTATTTTCTTTAAATTTTTCTTTAAAAACTTGTATCACTTTATCCAATGAATACAAAACTCACCAGTGTTGCTCTTATTGGAATTGGCAATCTAACCAAATTCTTTATTGACGAGTTTAAGCAGCATCCTTCCGAGTTTGCTGTTACGCTTGTCACTCGTCAGGAAAGCCTTGAGAAGGTCAAGTCTTTGGTCTCTGGTGACCCGCACATTACTGTATGTACCGTCGACTATAGTGATGAATCCTCGCTAACGGAAGCGTTCCGTAACAAAGATGTCGTCATCAGCACGCTTGCGTTTGGTAGTCAAGTGCATGAGATTACGGCAGTCAAGGCAGCGATAAATGCAGGCGTCAAGTGGTTCATTCCTTCCGAGTTTAGCGTTGACCTGGAGCACCCGGCAAACAAGGAGCTGCCTTTCTTTGCTCAAAAGCTTGAAACGCGCAAGCTGCTTGAAAGCCAGTCAGAAATGGCGTACACGTATATTTTGACTGGTATATTTGCTGACCAGTTTCTTATTCCAATGCGCAAATGGGATATCGAAGCCAGCACTGTAGTGATCCCGGGCAACGGCACAGCCAAAAACTCGTATACTTCGAGAAAAGACGTGGCTGCATACACGGCAGCCATCCTCAGACGTCCTGATCGGTTCAAGAATACCAGTGCTCGCCTTGCATCTTATACGCTTTCATACAACGAGTGGGTCGAGGTAGTCGAACGGGTATCGGGCAGAAAGTTTGCAACGATTTTCGAATCCGTTAAGCAAATGGAGGAGCGTGTTCGCAAGGGTTCGGAGGTTTCCAGCTTTGCTGTCATTGCTGACCTTCTTGCTATTACGATTGCCAACGGCGACCAGAGACTGGACTGGGGCAACCATTCGCTTGACTCGGTCGATCTGCAGGAGGTCACACCGACACCTCTTGACGATATTATTAGCCTAAGCTTTTGACGTTTCTATTACACAAGAGCTCATATTTGGAACTGTAAATCACAGTAAATCTACATATGCAACCTTATATGAGTTTAAACTGCGGTCCTAGCGCTTTGTTTTTTTCTACCAATATTAAAAATGATGATTTACTTTTATATATGCGCGTTTACGTCGTTTAGCTCAGCGTAACGACAATCCTTGAACGGTTTATATACCCAGAAAACCGGCAGCAAAGACTGCAACAAAAACAAAACAACATCTCTGCTGACCCGGTGCTGATCTGCAAATCACAGTATGCGGATGTAGAAGCGAAGACTAAAAAACTTGCTTCTGATGTGTACTCTCTTGCAAAGCTGCTGTTGCTACTTGCGTCGATGCATTTTCTGGAATCTCTTACAGACAATTTGGATGTAGTTGTGAGGGGTACCCCCAAGACATTGCTTGCTGATTTCTACCTGATTTCCCATTAACACACCTGTTGCGCACTTACTGTTGTAGCAGCGCGTGAAAGCAGTTTTCTGTAGAAAAAGCAATGTGCGTGGCGTCTATAAATACTTTGACATTGCCAAAAAGCAGGTGCCTCTCGGGAGACCAAGAATACGAATGCTTTTCCACCTTTACCCTTCTTTCTACCCGCCTTCATATTTCCGCACAATAAACAAATATCGAACTTTCTATCTAGAATGGTGATTTCGCAAGCCTCTGTACTGAACGAATATGCCACCCGCACGCCGTCGCACGACGGATGTCCCGGGCACTTTACGGCCGAGGAGCAGCGCAAGATGGCCAAGCTCTGGAACCTTCTCCTCGACTACCTCAACGAAGTCAAAGACAAAACTGTCAAGGTCAAGGGCGAGCACCTGCACAAGATTAGCCGCGACTGGTCGTCGCTAAAGCCCGACGAGTCGCCGGTCATAGACGAGAAGGAGGACGAAGAAGCGGTAACAAGACGTGCCTGGGAGCAGTTTACCAAGGGCGGGTCGAGTATGAAACGGCTTGGCGGGTTGTTCTCAAAGAAACAGGAGCTGACGCGCGAGCAGCTGATTCTGGACCGCCATGTGAACGAGACCACCTGGCAGTATGTCGACCGGATGGCCGGGAGACATGTCGCGCTGATGCCCGACGAGTTCCTTCCGTCGTATGCGCATCCAAGCAAGGACACTCGTAATCTGTGGGATACGTTCTGGCAGACCGTGACTATTAAAGAGCACCCAGATTTCTGGGTGTACAGGTATCTGATCTCGTCTGGGTGGAACGTTGACAAGGCGCTGGCAAGTATCAAGAGTGTTATTGAGTGGCGTGCAACCGAGGCACTGGACCAGATCAACTACGAGGGCGATGTTGGGATTGGGTACGATGAGCTGCGACTGGGCATGTCTCGACTCATCGGCAAGGATCGATTAGGCCTGCCGCTGACATACGTGCGCATCAAGCGTATTATGCCGCGGGCCAACGAAAGCCACGTGTTCAAGCGCTATCTGGTTACAGACTTTGAAATGACGCAGAACGTGACGCGCACTGACACGCGTTCAACAATACTGTAT
>JANBSE010000232.1:0-14459 GCA_027578475.1 Coemansia sp. RSA 2607
ATTGAGCGGTTTGTTGGCAGCATGGACGGTGTTTCGAGTATCAAGGTTGATTTGATGACAGCACAGGCGGTTGTTCAACATTCTTTGTCGGCAGTCTCTCCTGAAAGCTTGCGGACGGCAATTGAAGACATGGGGTTTGAGGTGCTGGTCATCTCGTCCAAGGTGTTGCCACTGCCAAACAGCACCGAGTCAAGCGGAGATAGAGATGCTGCCGCTTTAGGCAACCTTCCCGTTGAGTCGTGGTTCACCATCGAGGGTATGACCTGTGGCTCCTGTGTGGCCTCAATAACGTCAATTCTAACAAATCTAGATGGCGTGGTTAGCGCTGATATCCAGCTTCTGACAGCACAGGCAATGGTCAAGCATCTTCCCCGTGACATTGGCATACGAGAAATATCCAGAGCTATCGACAATGCCGGGTTTAAAGCGACTGTGCTTGGGCTTGGCTCGGATGGCGATAAGTCTGCAGCAGTCGATCCTTCAGCCATTGCTCTCCAGAATATGCAGAAACATCGGCGGACAGCAGCGATACGATTTGGATGGTCACTGATCTTTTCAATCCCAATGCTTATAATTTCGATGATTATTGACATGGCGCTGCCCTCGTCTAACCACGTTGCCCGGGTGTTCCATCGTCGAGTTTTCCAAAACTACTCGGTTTCGGTTATCTGCATATTCTTTATTGCTACCGCTGCACAGATAACACTAGGTACCTACTTTTACAAGCACGCCTTTAAATCGCTGTTCCGAGCCAAGACTGCCAATATGGACGTGCTAATTGCACTTGGTACTACTGCGGCATACGTGGGCTCGATTATTAGTGTGACTCTGCAAAAGGGAGCAGGCGAGCAGTTCTTCGAGACGGCTGTGTTCCTAATGACCTTTGTGCTGCTGGGAAGATGGCTCGAGGCTATTGCAAAGGGTCGGACAGTGAGTGCAGTCGAAGCTCTTGTCAAGATGCAGCCCGACGACGCGCTCCTTGTACATACTTCCGAGAAGGAGGGCGACGTGCTTGAGACCATCAGCGCAAAACAGATCCAGCTGGGCGACTTGCTACAGGTTAACAGCGGAATGCGCGTTCCCTGCGACGGTGTAGTAGCTGTGGGTCAAACGGATATTGACGAAGCTCTTCTTACTGGTGAGTCTGCGCCGGTGGTCAAAACAGTTGGGTCGTTGGTCACCGGTGGAACACTTAATCTATCGCAGACAATCAGAATGCGCGCCACGGCGATCAACGAGTCATCTACTCTGTCGCGAATTGTCAAGCTAGTGCGCGAGGCACAGTCGAGCAAGCCACATATCCAGGAAGTGGCCGATCGTGTAGCATCCCGTTTTGTGCCATGTGTAGTGCTAGCGTCGGTTATCGTCTTTATTGCCTGGATATCTGCTGGTGCTGCCGGTAGCATCAATCCAAAGTGGCTAACTTCCAAGCAGATGGGCCATACAGTCGACATGGAGGGAATGGATGGGATGACAGTGGATCAGCAGCCAATGAAGTACGGCATATTTGCTCTACTTAACGCTATCAGTGTGCTGGTCATTGCCTGTCCGTGTGCGCTGGGTCTGGCAGCGCCGACAGCAATCATGGTGGGCACTGGAATGGCAGCGCGCTTTGGAATACTGGTTAAAGGTGGCGGAGCTACTATGGAGGCAGCCAGCAGCATCGATACAATTGCCTTTGATAAGACCGGCACGCTAACAATTGGCAAGCCAGCGGTAATTGAGAGCCACGTTGACGATGCATTGGTGCCTCAAGAGTCATCATTCAAGACATGGATATACTCGGGTGTGCTTGCTGTCGAGTCGCTTAGCAGCCACCCGCTTGCTAGTGCTATCTGTAGCCACATCCGTGGCGAGTCCATGTCGGGAAATCAGTCGCTAACACTTATCGAGCATCTAGAGCTTCCTGGGCGTGGCATGCAAGCAACAGTCGATGTTCCCGCAGATATTGGCAAAGCCCTGAACTGGCCAGACACTGTTACCCAGACGCAAATTTTAGTGGGTAAAGAAGAGTGGGTCAAGGACGAAGGATGCAGTCTAGATACACCATTAGACATCCGCTCGCAGTGGTCAGAAAAGGGCTTTACACCCGTGGTAGTGGCACTCAAGCCCGTAGTGACAGCAGCTCATTCATTATCAAGCGGTCGAGTGGTTGCAGCTTTTGCTCTTGCCGACCAGGTGCGCCCGGAGGCCTGTGACGTTATTGCCAAGCTACGTCAACGTGGAATTAACGTCTGGATGATATCTGGAGATCATCCAGCTGCGGCCAACGCAATCGCCAACACTCTAGGCATTGAAAATGTCATGGCGGGCGTACTTCCAGAGCAAAAGTCGGATACAATCCGCATGCTCCAGCAGCGCGGCAAGGATGTTGATTGTGAGCAGAGCAAATGGAAGAAGATGGTTTCAAAACTACTGCGCTTGCGGCAGACACGACACCGGCCATATGCTCGAGTTGCAATGGTTGGCGATGGCGTAAACGATGCACCAGCTCTAGCACAGGCTGACGTTGGAATTGCAGTTGGATCTGGAACGGCTGCGGCAATGGAAACTGCGCCTGTGCTGTTGATGCGTCCGTCTCTTTACTCGCTGCTGACTTTCCTCGATCTGTCCAAGACAGTATTCCGGAGAGTCAAGCTCAATTTTGTCTGGGCTTCAATCTACAATGTCGTTTGTATTCCGATTGCTGCCGGCATCTTGTACCCGGCGATCAACCGTGGCCTGCCGCCGGTCATCGCTGGGTTGCTGATGATTGCAAGCAGCCTTACTGTTATGAGCAGCAGCCTGGCGCTGAAGCTGTATCGTGAGCGTAAATACTAAAGCTATCCATTTTTAAAATAAAGAAATACATTTTAAATCATTTTCGAAACAGTGTGTTGTCTAATCTAGTGCTTTTTGGGCGTGGTGACCTTTTTGGCAGCGACGGTCTTACCCAGGCCCTGGAACTTCTTTGAGTCCTTGCGGCTCATCTTTGTGCGATCACGTACACCCGTGCCGCCCTGCCAGAAGGCCCTATTCCCATCTATTTTCTTGATAACCTGGGCACCGCACGCCGAGCAGTTACCAGTCTGCTGAGCGCGCGATATACGCTGTTCCTTGGCACAGAACCCGCAAATCATAATCTGCGCGTACTCGTAGTCATGGTCTTCCTTGTCGTCATGGCATGAAACGCAGGGGTATGTTTTGCCGCAGCATGGAAAGCGGAGCCACCTTTTGCTGCGACCAAAATGCTTGCACGCGCCGTTGTTTGGCAGCGGCTGACCAGGGACAACGCCGAGGCGCGCCAGCTCTTCGCGCTTATTGACCTTGGTTTTGCGCGTACGCTCGACCTCGCGTGATATCATGCTGGCAGAGCTTGTGGTGCCGCCAAGTTCTAGGCCACTCTGCAGCTGCACAAATTGCGGCTCGGCGATCTCGACAGTCATTCGCGAGTAGCATGTCTTGCAATTGATGTTGGCGATTGCGCCGACGCCGACGTTGGCTACAGTGTCGGTTGCATTACGGCCATCACCGTTATTGTCTTCGTCTTCACCATCGTCTTTCATAATACAGGATTCGCACGAGAGAGTGTACTTTGAGGGTAGCAGATCAACAGGAGCGCAGGACGAGCAGTCGAGGAAGCCCAGGGTGGTGGATCCAGGAAAGATCCAGTCGGGGCGGAAGCGTATACCCATGATGGACGCACAGGCATCGCATGCCTTCCAGAGCTGGCAGTCCTTGGCAGTCTGTAGCGTGGGTGCAATGCCCTTGAGCTCGACCATGCCCTTGCATCTGGCACAGCGCACAGTCAGGTTAAGCGAGTGGCAGTGCAACAGGGAAATGTTGTTCATAGTGATTCGGCCGAAGCGAATCTCAGTGCCCCGGCGCAATGGCTTGGAGAATACAGAAGGAGACTCGTCTTCGTGGTGGCTGCCGTCTGATGCTGACCCGTTGTCTTCGGATTCGCTGGCAGTGTCCGCTTGATGATCGGAATCGGCAAGGGTCATTGATGCCACGGCGTCTGGAAGCCCGGCCTCTGCACGCGTGATTGTCTTGATCCAGGGTTTTTCGGGATCGGTAGAGTCAAAAATGCCCGGTTTAGACGGCGTGGGTGTGTTTTGGAGTGTATTTTTCTCTGGTACGCTGGGATTTTGGGTAGATGGTGGAGGTGGTGGTGTCGAAAAAAGCGTGACAAGCTGGCGGTCCAGCCAGTTGAGATGGTGCAGAATGGACGTCTCTGGGAATTGAGCGGCGCGAGCAGCAAATTGAGCACATACATGGTCAATGTACGGTTGGCGGCCCTCAACCGGACGCCACGACGAGGGCTTGCCTTTGCGGCCCAACACCAGCTCCGGGTCGATAGACAGAGTCAGCGGACGGTTTGGGTACTCAGGGCTGACAGAAATGACGGCTGTAAACTGAGTAATGTCTAGAGGCTGGATATCGGGGTCAGTCGGAGCAATGTCTATAGAAACAAGAGTATCTGTGGAATCTGAGTTGGCAAGCACTTTGTAGCTGGAGCGGAAGCGGCGCTCAAGCTGGCTGAGCTCAAAAAGACGGCGGGATGACTCTTCTGCGCCTGAGGGTTGGCTGGCGGGCAATCTGGGCTGCGGACGTGCAACGGCGGGACGTGATGACGGCGGGGTCACCGATGCGGCAACAGATGACGCAGCCGAGACGCGCGACTCCGGACGGCTAGAAGCATTGGAAGGCATAGTTTGAGCAGCAGGAGCAGCAGTAGCAGGCTTAGCGGCCGACGGCCCAAACGAGCTAAACTTGATTGTCGGGGCAGGTTTCATCTGCATCAGGCGCTCAAGACTCTGGTCCAGCCACTCGACATACTCCACGAGCGACGGCATCTGATCCAGCGACTCCTGTTCAACAGCCAGGGTAAGCGAGGCGCGCACGTGTTTTGTAAAAGCGACTTCGATGTTGCGCTTAACGCCCAGCGGGATGTTTTTATTGGCGATCTGGATGGTGGGCAGGGGATCGGATGTGCGGTGGGGCGGGTAGAGCAAGGGGACGATGTATGCAAAGTATAGGCGCGAGACGTCGTAGGGGAAGTCGGGGTCGGAGGGCGGCATTTCGACGGCAAACGCGGTTTCGCCGCGGTCGGAGGCCAGACGCTTGACGGTCCAGCGCGGCGCGCGTAGAAGCGAGTCTATTTCAGATTTGCGCTGGAGAGTGGAGGGGTTCTGCTTGGCGTTGGCTCTGGGCTTGTATTTTGGCTTTGGCTTAGGCTTGGGTTTTTGGTTTGCGGCTGGTTTGGTGGGCGGCGTTGGCGCTGGAATGTGCTGGAAGCGGCAGGCGTCACCGTTTCGGCAGCCGGACTCTTGGCGGAAGAAGCGACATGCGAGTTGAGAGCGCGAGTTGGTGCTGGATGGCTGGTGTTGCTGTGGTTGAGACTGAACGTGGCCGCCGATGATGGTGTTTTCGGGGCCGGCGGTGGAACCTGGGTCGATGGCCATATAGCGTGTAGAAAAAAGTATTTGGAGATTAAGTGGTAAATGAGTGAGAGAGAAAGAGAGAAACAGACGGACTGTGCAGGGTTGAGAGATTGTAGAAAGAAAACAAAGTTGTGTTGACTGCGGCCACAGCGACATGCTTGAGCGTGCGCACAGATAATCTGAGGATCAGGGGATCAGATTGGGGAAATGGGCGGGGACTTTATGGTGTAAAGGGGCTGGGCTACAAAAAGAAGCTTGTAGAATAGTTTCAGATATTACTTAACATTGAAATCAGAGGTAGACGACGCATTAAAACACAGACACACAGACGCATAGACACTTTTGGCACACGGCAGGCCGACAGAGCAACTCAGCAACACACATACACACACACACATACAACAAGCAGGCAGACCAACAGAGTGGCACTTGGAATGGCGGCAGTTAGCGAGGTGGCGGCGGCGGTGCGGGCGCTGTACCAGAGCAGCGACGCAGGCGAGCGGTCGCAGGCGCACGCGTGGCTGGAGCAGTTCCGGCGGACGAGCGAGGCGTGGACGGTGGCAGACATGCTGCTGGGCGACGGGACGCAGGACGCGGCGGTGCACCTGTTTGCGGCGCAGACGCTGCGCACCAAGATCGTCGACTCGCTGGACGAGGTGGGCGCGGGGGCGCAGCAGCAGCTGCGCGACGCGCTGGCGCAGCGGCTGCGGCAGCTGGGGTCGGGGCCAGGCACGCAGGCGGTGGCGACGCAGCTGTGCCTGGCGCTGGCGGACATTGCGGTGCAGATGGAGGCGTGGGACGACCCGGTGGGCGACATGGCGTCGGCGCTGCTTGGAGACGGAGGCGGAGCAGGCGGGGCGAGCGAGGCGCAGCGTGCGGCGCGGCTGGTGGAGTTCGCCGGGGTGCTGCCGGAGGAGCTGTGCAACGAGCGGCTGCCGGGCACGGGCGAGTTCTTCGTGCGGCGGGCCAGCGCGCTGCTGACGCGCAGGGCCGGCGACGTGCTGGAGCTGCTGGCGCAGAGCCTGCAGCAGGCGGGCGACAGCGTGACGCAGACGCGCGTGCTGGCGTGCTTCACTGCGTGGGTGCGCAGCGGCGAGGTCAGCGTCGACGTGGCGGCGGGGTCGGCGGCGGCGGCGCTGGCGTTTGCGGCGCTGCAGGCGGACGACGCGCCGGCCGACGTGTTCGACGCGGCGGTGGACGCCGTGTGCAGCGTGGTGCGCGAGACACGCGACGACGCCGACGACGCGCCATCCACCAGGGCGGCGAAGGACGCGGCGGTGGGCGGCACGGTGGCGCCGCAGCTGGCGCACGCCGCAGCCACGCTGGGCCGCGGCGGCGGTGGCGGCGGCGTGGCGCCGGACGCCGAGGAGCGTGCGCGTGGGCTGTGCCGCGTGCTGACGGAGGCGGGCGAGGCGTGGGTGGGGCGCATAGTCGAGGCGCCGGCGCAGTACGGCGGGCTGGTGGAAGCCCTGGTGGCGTGCATGCGCGCGGCGCCGCTGGACGCCGTGCCGATGATGTTTGATTTCTGGGGGCGGCTGGCCGACGCGCTGCTGGCGCACACGGCGTCGTGCGACGGCGCGCGGCGCACGCTGGCGGCGGCATACGCGGCGCTCGTGGACGTCATCCTGGCGCACGTGCAGCACCCCGACGACGACGACGGCGAGGACGGCGCCGGTCGGTCGGCGATGACGGCGGCGGCGCGCGACGCGTTCCGCGAGTTCCGGCACGGCATCGGCGACGTGCTGAAGGACTGCGTGCGCGTGGTGGGGCAGCAGGCGGCGCTGGAGCGCGTGTGCCAGGCGATGGACGCGGCGCTGCGTGCGGCGGACCTGGCGGGCGGCGGCGGGTGGCAGCGCGTCGAGGCGGCGCTCTTCGCGCTGCGCGCCATGGGCGCCGAAGTGTCGCCCGACGAGTCCTCGGTGCTGCCGCGCGTCATGGACGCCCTCGCGGCTTTGCCCATGCAGCCTTTGCATCCGCGGCTGCGCTACGCTGCCACGCTGGTGCTGGGCCGGTACACCGAGTGGACATCGCAGCACGCCGGGTACGTGGCGTTCCAGCTGCGCTTCATCACCGCGGGGTTCGGCCACCGCGACGTGGCGGCCGCCAGCGCCCAGGCGCTCAAGTACCTGTGCCAGGACTGCGCCCCGCAGCTGGCGCCGCACGCCGGCGACCTGCTGGCGTTCTTCGCCGAGCATACGCCCGACCCGGCGGACGCCGGCGACGTGGCCGAGGCGCTGGCGCACGTGGTCAGCGCCCTGCCCGCCCAGGACGCCGCCCAGGCGCTCGACATGGTGTGCCGCCCGGCGCTGGCCGACACCGACGCGGCGCTGCGTGGCATGGACGCCGTGGCCGTGGCGGCGCTGCTGGACCGCATGGGCGTGTTCCTGCGCTTCGTGCACTCCGACGACCCCCACGTGCGCGTGCTCTTGGACGCCCTGGCCGCCGACCTGGCGCCGCGCGCCCTGGCCGCCGTGCAGCAGCTGGGCAACGTGCCGCCGGCCGCCGAGTCCGCCTGCCGCCTTTTGCGCGTCGCCTTTGAGTTCCACGCGGACGCACAGCGTGTGCGCGCCCTGGTGCAGCCCGTCGTGGCGGCGTGCGCCCAGGCGTTCGCCGCCTGCGGGCTGCCCGTGTACCTGTGGCTCGGGCGCCGCATCATCGGCGCCTCCGGCATGCTGGCCGCCACGCCGGCCGACGAGCCCGCGCTGGCGCACGCCGTGGGGGAGCGCCTGGCCGACGCAGTGCTCGTGCGCTTCGCCGCACATCCGCCGGCCAGCGAACCCGAGGCCGCCGAGGACGCCTTCCGCCTGGCAGAGCGCGCCGCCGAGCGCGCCCCCGCCCTGGTGCTCCCCTCCGTGTGGTTCTCCGGCCTGCTGCAGCTCGCCCTCGTGGGCCTGGATCCCGCCCAGGGGCTCACCGTGCACGTGCACGCCCACGCCGCGCTGCTCGCCCTGTGGCTGCAGCTGCTGGGCCCCGCCCGTCGACACGTGCGCCGCATGCGCGATGCCGCCGACGATGCCGCCGCAGGCTACCCCGTGGCCTGCGTGGTCGGCCTGGTGGCTGCGCACGGCGACCGGATTGTCGCCGGCCTGCTGCGCGGCCTGCTGGCGTCGCGCGACAGGGAGAACGCGCGCGATGCCGCGGAGCTCTTGGCCGCCGTGTGCGCCGTCGCCGCGGATGGCCCCGCCGTCGTGGCTGCGCGCTTCGATGCCCCGCCGGCGTCGGCGCCGTGCGAGTGGGCCGCCGCGGCGCTGGCCCAAGTGCCTGATCCGCCGCTGGCCGCCGCCGACGCCCGCCGCTTCCTCGACGCCCTGGCTGCCTCCGTGGCCGCGCGCCAGTGGCCGCGCATCACCTCGCTGGCCTCCGACCTCGCTGCGTCCTTTTGGCGCCGCAACGCCTCTGACGATTTCTAGCTCGTTTTTTTATTCTTTTTATTTATAAATTAACCCATTTGTTCTTCTTCTACACCCTTACAGCTCCTCGCACTCCACCACCAGCCCACACTCGGCGCACCGCTGTTGCGTGGCCCCGTCGCTGTCGTCGTCGCTGCCCTGCACTGTCTCAAACCGGTGCTCGTGCTCGCCCTGCAGCTTCAGCCGCTCACGCCGCGTGCGCTCCCACTCCTCGACCCTTGTGCGTCTTCGCAACTCTACTCTCCCCCCGCGTTTATAATCAACAGCGTTAGCCAAAAAAAGACAATAGAAAATATATAAATACACACACACACATATCGCGCTTACCTGCTACGCTCTGCCGGTACTTTTTCTCCTTGCGCGCGCGCTTGGCGTCCGTGCGCCGCGCAAACTCCAAGTCCAGCGCCTCCAGGCTGCCCCACTTGGCCACCGCAAACGCCTCGACGTGCATCCGCAGGAACAAAAGCATGTTGTTCCACGTTGACTTGTGCGGGTTGGCCTTTTCCCACACGGGGAACAGCTCGCGGTCGGCCAGCTCGCTGTCCGTCAGCAGATAGTCCTAACAATCACATAAAACATTAGCACCAACACTCAAACCAAACCAAATCAAATCAACACACACCCACTCACTCACCTCCTTCGCCTCCGTCTTCGTCAGCAACGAGTACTTGTCAGCCACCTCGCCCGTACACTTGGTGCACACCGCCACGCCGTACTCGCGCAAATACGCCGGGTCAACCCCCACCGCCGCGCACTCCGCGCACCGCGCGCTCTCCGCCCTCTCCTGCTGCCGCGCATCATGCGGCCGCTGCAACCGCCGCCGCGCCTCGCGCCCCAGCGCACCCGCCAGTGTGCCGTCCTCCGCTGCGAGGTACCCGCCGTGCGTGTCGCGCATCATCGTCAGGTTGTACTCGTAGTAGTTGCTGCTCAGTTTGCTCCCCGGTAGCTTTGCCGAACTGCTGCCTGCGCTTGCCGCAGTGGCGTTGGCGTGCTCCGTGGTGTCCGCTTGCTTGCGCTTGTTCAGCGCCTGTTGCCGGTTGGCCTCGATCGCCTGCTTCTGCGCCTCTGTCAGTTCGCCGCCCATTTTTCTGGATATATGTGATGGATAGTAAAAAATTATTATTGATCGATTTTGAAGGGAATTTAGGAGTCAAAAGATGATCAATACCCACCTTGCTCTTTCTTGCGCAGCAACAATCCACCTGTAAAAAATAAAATCACATACGTCACGCAGTGCATCACCTTCTTGATCACCAACCGACTGTTACTGCAAAACACCACACCCGCCACAAGCCATATCCATCCCACCTCTTCCCTCTTCCCTCTTCCGCTCTCCTCTCCAGCATACACAACCCACCTTTCCCTCCCCCGCTACCCATGATGCTCGCCTCGCCAGCCCTGCGCTCAAAGCGCCTGCTCGCAGAGCTCAAGCGCATGCACGCCCTGCCAGAGTCCGAGCACGCCTCCCTGCGTCTGCAGCCCTCTGACAATCTCGACCACTGGTCTGTGGAAATACGCGGCGCCGACGCTACGCTGTACGCAGGCGAGTCATTTACCCTGCGTCTGTCTTTCCCTCCCTCCTACCCCTACGAGGCCCCCGAGGTTGTTTTCACCGGTAAGAACATCCCTGTGCACCCGCATGTCTACAGCAACGGCCATATCTGCCTCAGCATCCTCTACCACCAATGGTCGCCCGCCCTGTCCGTCGAATCCCTCTGTCTCTCCATCCTCTCCATGCTCTCCAGCTGCACAACCAAGGTACGCTACACTTTTTTCTTGTAGTTTTTTTCTTCTTCTTTTGCATCATGTGCGTGTCTGTTCTCTTTTCTTTCTCAATCATTGCTTGTCCACATGGCTCCATTTATACATCACACTTCCCCTCGTCTGCTTGTAGGAGAGGCCGCCTGGCGACAAGGCATATGTGGCAAAAGCAACGTCGCCCAAGAACGTCCACTGGCTGTTCCACGGTAAGCTAACCCTTGTAACCCCACTCGATCCAAACATTTGCCCACCATATCATAGAACTTGCACAACTAAAAATACATATATTTGATATACACACGCTCCCTGTAGACGACGCGGTTTAATCCGATGCACTCTGCCTTTACCGCTGCCGGCTTGTTTTTTATCTGTTATAAACTTCTCGCACATTGTTTAAAAATAGAATTAGATATAGACACACAATTACGTTTCCTGCTCTGCAACAACACATTCATTCTACTCCCAAAAAACAACCACCCACATCCTTAATTTCCTCTGCCTTGACATTGTCTGTTCCTTCTGCTTTTAGACACACGACCTGCAACCACTATACATGTAATGATTTGTTGCCACCCTCGCTTTCTTCCACCCTCTCCACCTTGCTTCTTCCTGCTGTATCACTTTTTCTTTGTAAAGTTTATTGTCCCCTCGTATTCTGGTAAAAACCTATCGCTCTATCCGCATAATTCTAATAACTCAGCAATGCCCGCCCTACTGCCGAACGCCGGCATCGCACGCGTCTACGTCTTTGCCGTGCTCGTGCTCGCCTTCGTCTTCATCATGGCCGAAGCATACATCCTCTATCTGACCAAGCAGGGCGAAAAAACAATCGCCACCAACCAGTGGCAGATCCCCGAAGTGCAAGACGCCGTCTCATCGTCCATCACCACCTACATGGTCTACAACGTGCTCTTCATCCTAGCCCAAGCCTACATAATCTTCCTCTGCCTCGAAGCCCTCATGTACAAAAACACCATCCAAGTCATCGCCGTCCTAGTCTTCTACATCGTCTGCCAAACCTACACCGCCGCACGCTACATCTCCTTCTACGTCCTGCCCAGCCTCGCCGCACGCATCTTTTTACGCGACCGCAACATGCAGCTGATGCAGGTCAGCGTCATGGCCATGTACGCCATTGCGCTTGTGTCGCTGGTTGTTTTGTCCTACAAGCTCAAGAAGGACGTCGGCTGGTCGGTCTTCCGCAAACTAGGCGCTGATATCTCCCTCCATCGCGCCTACGCCTGGCACCAGTGTCTGACCATCCTGCTTAAAATCGACATTTACTTTGTCGGCTCGTATCTCGTGCAGATGACTGCGTTGATTCTCAAGGCCGATGACATTGAGACCTGGCTGCAAATCACCGTGTTCATCCCCTTCTGTATTGTCATCATCGTCGGCGCATTCTACGCGCTCCATGGCGAGCGCCGTCGTCTCATGATCGCCATCGCCACATGTATATTCCTCTCCCTCGGCTACTTTATCTTCAAGATCGTGCGTGTCTGCGACTCGAGCATTGTTAACAAGCCCGGCGACCCCTATGCCGACAACCGACCATTCATCATGATCACTATCGTTACCTGCATGCTTCTGGTCATCGCCACCGGCCTGGCATCCATCAAGTGCATCGAGAACTTTGACTCGGGGCTCAAGGAAGCCATTGCCTACGACGAAATGCGCATCAGGCACCAAAAGTTGTACGCTACGCCCGTCCCCGCCGCCGAAAAGCACGAGTCCGGCCGCCTGCTTTCCGACCCAACCTTGCCCACGCGCGACCGCTTTACTCTTGATTAACCACATTAAAATTGTACATTTCCCCAATCCATTATATAGTCTAATCCCACTGAAATTTCCACTTTCTATATCCTGTCGCACAGCCAGATGGCAACGCTGCATCCGCCCTTGATCAGCTCAAACTGAAGCTTGTACAGCGGTGCCAGCTGCGACCCGTTCTCAACAGCCGTATCCAAGTGCTCAAGCTCCTCATCACGACACTTTGCAATACACCTCTTGAGCTCACCCAGCCCCTCATGCTCCATCACGTGCAGCTCACGCAGCTGGTCGTTATAATGCCCGCCGATCCGAGTCTCGACCGCCTCCGTGCATGTCATCGCCGATCTGACGCCCAGCAAAGCCGACGTCACGCCCAGCAGATATCCGCCGACCGCCGCCACCGGCTGCAGCACCGTCGGCCGCACGCGGAAATCCGCCACCAGCCGATCCATCGTGCGCAGGTGCTCGGCCTCCTGGTCGCGCATATGCGTAAGCATCTCGCGCAGCTCCGGGTTTCTGCCCAGCACCGCCATCTGCCCGCGGTAGATCGTCACCGCTGCCGTTTCGCCAGCTTGGTTGATCCGGAGGAATCGGTCGATTTTCGCGTGCTCCGCTTTGCTTAGCGTCAGCGTGCCGCTTGCCACTCGCACGGTTTGGCGCGCCCGGGTTGTGAGGTGTGGGTTGTGCACTGCCGCGCTGGTCAGCGAGCGTGCGTGCAGCAGCTGCCGCGATTCAAGGTTGGCGCAATTTCGAAGTAGATAATTCATGTTGAAGATCAAGGATGAAATGATGTCACCTACCTCTTGATTGATGGTTGGGATATTTTAAAGACACGAGTTGATTATGATTTGCTGGAATCAATAGATCTAGCGATAAACCTGAACACCTTTAGCCAAGATGCAGCTATGCGAATATCCAGCAAATGTAATTCTTGAGCATGGTTTGCATATGCGCTGGTCTGACAAACTTGTGTACAATAACATTATCTTGGCACTAAACAGTCAGTGAGAAGCTTTAAGCGCAAATACCCCTCTCTACTCAGGAAATTAAAACAAATACGAATATGCTTACTTTGTGTTGTTATAACAAGAGTTCAAAATTACCACATTGTTGCTTTACTCAATATACATGTTTAATAGCAGTTATTTGCATATTGCTTAAACTTTTTTTAAAAATATATTTATTTAAATTAAAACTTATTTACAATATTTTTTAGAAATAGCGCCTAATAACATTTATCGTTAAACTAGCAGTTCCTACCCTAAAAAGTGGTAATAAAGTCAATAAAACATACAGAAAAATCAAGTTACACATTGAGTTTTTTGGTATATACTAGATATACTCATCAGTCCTAAACTCCTTCAGGTTCCAAACAGAAACTCAGCATATTCTCATTACAATTTAAATCTTCATATGGTTCGTATCCACCCATACTAACACCGCTGTCTTTTCTGCTTTGAACAATTGTGTTATAGTGATTATCATCTATTAGTTCATTTATTGTCTGGGTGTAATTGTTTAGTTTTAATCCTGTCACTACATTAAATGGTTTTGGCGGATAATAAAAAACATACAGCACTATTTCTCCCGTATCATACGTGTGGCATTTTGATATCGGGTAGTGGCCTGGAATTGTATATATGGTGTAATTATTATTATTATTCGGTAATATTTCTGTGAGATGAATATTATCAATATCACCTATATTGTGTTCAGAAGCAACAAATTCATCTAAGCGTTTTATGTGTGTATTATTGTCAAATGCTTTGCTAAAAAATGAGATTACATCCAAATTATCAGTTTGATTATTATATTCCACACATATAAAGTGTACTGTGGTAGAGTTGAATAAGTCCATTACTATTAAATGTAATACTATAAGATAGTCTGCATTGAGGTGAAGATGAGTATAACTTTTTTTTGTTTGAAAAAGGTTAGAAGCGGTGTCTTTTTTATACCGAATTTGAATTGTGCACATCTTGTCGATTGTAGCAGTCAGTGTGATGCATTTTAAGGTTGACGTAATCTTTTAAACAATAAATACTCAAAAAGTGTATCGGCTGATACAAAAAATATGCCAGTTTGCCAAATC